>JANHFM010006244.1:448557-467440 GCA_032468115.1 Grayia smithii | reverse complement strand
TATTTTTGACTTTTTTCTTTATGTATGTATGTAAATTTATGCTATGTTTTAAACAACTTAATAAAATATATTTTTAATTAAAAAAAAGGGAAAAAAAGAATGAGAAGTGAAAGGAGGGGTTGAGAGAAAACATAAGATGGCAAATTATCTTTTTGCAATTTCAGATTAGAATTTTGTTGACGTTTTATTTTTGTGGCTGTTGTTTGCAATTAAATGACATTATAAGGGTGATCGATAACAGGAATAGCATTTTAAAATACTTGCAGGAGAATTATGGAGTGTACGGTCTGAATGAATATGGATCGATCGATGGATCAATGAATAAATAGATACATAATCTGCCCACTTCCTCCAATGATACAACTGCTAAATATATGAGTTACCAATGAATTATAAAGATGTAAATATAATCTCTGACAATTTCATGTAATGATTAAGGCACCAGACTAGAGACTGTAAGTTCTAGCCCTGCCATAGGCATGAAAACCAGCTGAGGAGAAAAGCACTTTTGAACCTTCTCAGCTTTCCCCTCCCCCACCAAAGATGCAAGATAATGAAATATATGATCAAGTTTATTAGCACTCCATAACAATGTTATCTAAAATGTTTCACACTTCTGAAGAGGCTCTATGAACCACTTGATGGGCCACCTTAGGTCCATACATGTGAGGATCCCGACCCCTGAAATGAAAAATAGCTGAGGAGTTACTTATTTTAAGTAGTCCTTGAACCTTCCACCTTCATCTTGATTTACCTCATTATAGCAAATAGATGGTTGGGTTTCAAAATAAGTTCTCTGATGAGACAAAAAAAGGACAAGATTCAGGATTGTAGTAGCTTTGAAGAATTCAGATAAAGATGCTGAACTTTAGAATCAGTACCATGGAGAGCAATTCACAATGAACTACCCATTGTAACAGGTGCTTCAGGGAGAAACTTGCAATTTAACAGTTTGTCTATGAGAATCCTTCTGAGAATATCATGTCTTCAATATTTTATCAGGCTTTTAAATGGATATTATCTTCCTTTGTGTTGATTGGCTTCCATATGGGCAGAAATCGGCATAAAAATCAGAAAAATAGGAATCTGTTTGGGGAAATAGAATGTTGTAAGAGAAGCTTTAGAACTTCTGTAACATTTGTGATAAGTGAGATCCTAGTAAATTTTCTATAAAGTAAAACTTACTTAGAAAGAAAGTCTCATTTTCTTTCACAATGATTTTTTTCAAAATTGGATGCTATAAATACATGTGTTAATTGACAATCTTAATTTGGGAAAAAAAGAAATAGGAAAAGTCTACATAAAGTAAAATTACAATTGACTTTTCCAATTCACCATTTAAGTCACTGAAAGTGGGCATTACATATTGAGAATCTTACTTTTTAATTACTACTTGCATGATTAAAAAAAATCAGCTGCAATACCTTTACCCTGGATATTGAATGCATTACACTATTTGAGAATTTGCAGGATAGGATTCTTCCTTCAGAAGTTTTCAGATTTACAAAAAAGAGGAATGTGGAAATGGTGAACTTTAAATTTCATTCTGAATACTTAATTTCCATATTTTCCCCAGCCAACAAAAGAAAAACGAATAAAAGAGTTTTAAGGTTATTACTTGGTATCATAGAATGTCAGTATTAAGGTTTGATATTTCACACTTTTGGGAATGTAATTGGGATGGTTATAAATATGACAAGATGTACTGTTTGTTGGTATTGTTGACATTAGAGTTGGAATACAAGATTAAGAGAAAAGTTCTAAAGGAGGTTTAGATGAATATGATAACATATTCAGGTCCTTCCTTCCTTCCCTCTCTCTCTCCCTCTTACCTTCCTTCATTTTATTATGTACCATCAAGTCATTTTTAACTCTTAGTAACCATGTAGACGTCAAACTCACGTCATCATGGTGTCATGTGATATATCACAACTTTTTCCCCTTCGCTAAACCGGGATGGGCGTAGCCAGTGTGTGATGCATCCTGCCCGTGGGCCACGAGTTTGACAGCCCCATTGTAGACCTTCAAGAACATCTATCCCTTTTCCTTTCCCAAGAACAGTGTCCCTCCATTTTATTTACATCCTTAATAAAATAGTATTAGTATTGTCTTTCATTTATATATCTAAAACTAAACTCAATAGATTACTGATTGAGGAATTAATTTTTCCTTAACTATTTTCATTTGACTACTATGACTGTGCACTTGATAGATTTTTGTATAGATGATGAAAAAGAATTAAGAAATAAGTCTGGGAATTCATATTGGGAGTAGGAGAATGAAAAGGTGGAGATACAGAGTGTGTCTTTGTTGCTAACTGGCTGTTTATCTCCATTTATGTGAACCTCTTTGCTTCTCTAGCTTTCTAATCAGTGCTGGGTTGCCCCCAGTTTGATCCGGTTTGCGGGATCTGGTAGCGGTGACACTGTGATGTCACCGAATCGGTTCTACGTCTCCCAGACCGCGCCCCCCCGTGCGTCCGTACTTACTGCCCCGGTCGTGGAGTGCGCGGAGCGCATTTGCGTGCATGCGCAGAAAACTTTTGACTTTTTTTGCCCAAAAAAAGCTTCTGTGCATGCACAGAAGCGCCCGTCTGGCGCGCGCTCCACGTGCCCCGACCACGCGCAAAGCATGTGCACCTTTAGAATTGATAGGAGAGGTAAATAGAACCCACCCCTGTTTCTAATCCAAATGATGCAAGCTATAGATTTCAGAGGGATCATGTACATTTATTTCAATATGTACACACATATCTTTTAACATTGCATTCTGAGCAGAGGGTTTATCTTTTAATGCATTAGTATGTAGCACCTTTCTATTAATGTTTTATACTACATCCTCATCTGTCAATTCTTTCTCATTAGAACATTTTTAAATGGATAATAATTATTTCTCTGTCTCAAAGTATAGAGTTATGTGTAGCCCCTAAAGCTACTAGATACTACTTCCGGTTGATCTGCAATGTTTACAATGATGTAAACATCATTAGTGATAGTACACATGGAAAATAATTGTATTAATTCTATTTAATATGTACATTTAAATTAAATTGAACCATTTTAACCTTGCCCTCTGTTTTGAAATTTTTCAATGTCTGATCACTGTGAATGATCTTCCCCCTCCAAAGTTATATAATCCCAGTACATTGGCCAAATTGAGGAAACAGGAAAATCCTAATTGAGAATGTGATTTAGGGGACAATTACAGATGATATTGCAAGACATATGACTAGATATTCTATAGCTCCCTCTATCTCTTCCCCTGTCATATATTTGTTTTGATGAGCAACTGTTAAGAAACCAAATTAATTTGGTTGAGGCCCAAGAAATGTGGATAATTATTTCTCTCATATCATTTCCTGTGTCTAAATAATTAGTGATCTTTGGGAAAAAAATATGTACAGCACAGAAACCAGCAAACTTTGTTCCATGGAACAAATAGTACCTATTGCAATGGTGGTAAGATAATGGTTTAAATGAAAAATAATATACTTTTCCTCAGCACTCCAGTTGAATAGCCTGAATAGCCTATATAAAATGTTCAATCGATTTTATTTCAGATAAACAATTCAGACAAAACAGTGTGTGAAGTCAAAAATGTACCAGAACAAAATAAAACACCACATTAATGCAGCAACTTAGTAGCAAAGTGACAAGAAGAAATTCAGCAAATGATGCTTTCACAGTTTCTGCAAATGAAAAGAAAAAGTTGCTAAGTTAGACATCAGAGATTCAGTTCAAAATCCCTACTTCTATCTGAACCCTAGATAGCCTTATAATCCAACGCCATTGCCCCCACCCTGTCATCCATAATTAGGATAAGCCAGGGGGGGAAAAAAGAAACACTAGAACATAAAACTTATTAAAAAAATTAACTTAAAACTATAAGAATCCCTGTGGTGGTTCAGGCCATAGGTTTATCTTGTTCAACATTCAACAATATATAATTGTATAGTTCAGATGAATGTCATGGTGGTTCTGGGAAATCACAGACCTAGGTTGGACAATAATACTCCCACCTTCCAGAAATTAAGATCAACTTATAGGGCTGGTGCTTCCAATTCAGGAAGTAATAAACAGCCACCCTCATTATTAGTGACTATTAAAGCTTGATTCTATCCAGACTCCTTTTAAAACTCTCCAAACTGGCTACCGTGATTACAACTGGTAGAAAATGCACTAAAGCATAAATTAAAGCATGGGAACTAATGTCATTGCTAGAATTATGCCAGCTGGGGGTAATGAGGCTTATAGTCTAACTCATCTGGAGGACATTGGGTTGGCGAAAACTGCCCTCTACTCCTGTGAGAAACTAAGTCTTCTGCTCTCCTCGCCCTGTGTCCTCCCAGCACAAAGCACTTTTCTTGCTTTGCTTTCAGCTCTGTCTCCTGCCTCAATAAGGCGGTAGCTCTTCCACTTCCCTTGGGTTTTGGCAACAATAAAATGGTAATATTAGAGAGTCCATTGGGGGAAGAAAATGGGCGTGTGGAGCTGGCATGGATCCAAACCACCCTTTGAGGTTCTAGTTAGTAGATCACCTTGTAGTTCTATGCACTCAGTGAAAGAGTTGATCGCTCCCTCTGCCTATTGAAGCAGAGCTCCTTTCACCTTTTTAAACTATTGTAAAATCGGGATTTTGATGTAGTGTTTGTTGTTTGGGGTGGGGTGGGAAGGATGATGCTTCCTTCTCACAAACTCTGATAGAAAGGAGGGAAAAGGAATAGAATTCAAGACATGTTCAACAGCTGGAAAACTCAATCCATTCTCTTCCCTATAATTCCACTCTCCCTATTACTCCCAAAGAGTAATTTTCGCCCCCAGCACCAACTCCAGTGATGATAACCTGAAGGATAAGGTGACCAATGCATTAGAAATTCAGATGAGCTCCAAAATATCAAATGCTCCTTTCTATTGTTATTCTAAAAGAGGGGGAAAAAATCCAAAAACCCTTGTCCTGTAACTTGTGTCCTGAGCCAGCCAAGGAGCAAAATCTCCACCGATCTGTATCGGTTGTAGTTGACAACAGTAATTTGTAATAATCATCGTTCGGAAAGCTAAACGTGACCAACGGCTTAGGTTACTTTCCTTGCCACTTTCCCTATATTTAAGTTTTACGATTTAAAGCGACGCCGCTAATCAGAATGGAGAGAGACCGTAAGTACTGTAGAAGCTGTATATGAATGGAGGGGGTGGGACTGCAGGTTCCAACTTCAGCCCCTCCTTTCTCGGGAACCAGCCAGTCCCTCTGCAGGGTGTTTGGGCTATTCTGATTCGTTCTCTGGAGTGATCCAATTTGCATCCGGCTCGCCCATTTGTGAATTTGGCTCCCGAAGTCCTCGCTTCACTTCACCTGGGCTTCCTAGCTGCCTTCACTTTAATTGAGCAACCCTGAGCATCCTGGTTCCACTTTTTTTTAAAAAAAAGAAAAGAGAGAGAAGAGAGAAAAAGGCAGGAAAAAGAAAAAAAGAGGACAACGGCTCGACTCTGATTTCTTTTGTGTGGATGCTGGACTTTTCCCTCTATCTCTCCTTTTTTTTTTTTTTTTTTTAAATTAAATCTTTGCTCCTTCAGTTTGCTCCGTTTGAGTTCCACGGGAAGATCTGGCAGGTACTTTTTTCTAGGGCGCACAAGCTGTGAGATCTCCTCCGCTGGCCGCCCCGCATTCGAGGATAAGACGGTTCAGTTTGTCGAGTGCCCGTCCGTTGCTGTGTGCGTGTGGGCTCCCCGGCGCGTGTCGGTGTGAAAGAGGAGATTAAAGCATCCCCGCAGTGCCACCTTTGTCCGTGGAGAAGCAACCAAGCCAGCAACTGGAATTGGGATCACCCGGTGGGGGCGAAATCAAAATCTTTCTAAGGTCTCTGGCTGCATTCCCCTCCCCCCTTCACCTCCAGCCAATTTTTTTTCCCCTCTCCCTCTCCTTTCTCCAGTTAAAAGTGAGGCGGCGGGAAGGGGACGGGTAGGGGGTGGGGGAAATCCCTGTGGATCGTGTGAACCTGGAGAGAGAACGCGACCGATGAGAAAATTGGATCCTTCCCTTGCTTAGTATGCGTGGCTCCGCTGGTCCTTCTTAGAAGCTTGCTACGTCTGAAGGGAACCTTATCCTTGCCCCCCCAAAAAAATACTTCCCCCCTCCCCCCAAAAAACCCCACCAAACCTCCCAACCCACCCAAACCAGCTCTTGGGATCTAGCAGCGGTTGACTTCGATTGCTCGCTCCTGTGTTGCTTGGCTCTTTAACCAATTCCTCGCCCGGTCCACTGTGGCGCGCAACTCCCACTTTGGAAGCGACTCTTCCCCTTTTTTTTCCACCCCGCGCAGCCGAGTAGGATGGGGACTTTGGCATCATGAACCTGACCCTCTTTTCCCGGCTGGAATTTGAACTGCCCGGCCCGTAGGTGCTCCACTTCTTCTTTCCGGGTTTGCCTCAGTGCGCTTGACCATGCGGTGCACTGCTTTGAGAACAGCACCAGGACTCTGTCCCGCGTGGACCCTGTGGATGGGCTCCCTCGTCTGGGGATGTATCGTAAGCTCGGCGCGGAGTTCTTCCGGCGCGGATTTGCCGGCTTCTTCGTCCGCCTCTTCGCAGGTTCAGCAAGAGCATCATTTCCATGGCAGCAAGCACCACTCCGTGCCTATTTCGATCTACCGGTCTCCGGTCTCTTTGCGGGGAGGACACGGTGGGTGCTGCTCACGCTTCCTTTTTCGCGGACCGGCCCGAGGTGGTTGGCTGGTGCGGGGAAAGGGTCCTTGGGCTCGGGGAGCGGGGAGAAGGCGAACAGGTGCCCCAGGGAGAGAGAGGGATCGAATCGGAGCTGCGGAGGAAGGGAAGAAACTTTCCCCGGTCTCTTAAAAGCAGCCCTAAAGCGGAGGGCCTGCTCGCACCCGGCCAGCGGGGATATTCGCAAAGCCTTGTTTTCCAGCAGGGACAGAGCTGCCGCCCACCAGAGGATTTTTTTTGGGTGGGGAGGTGGTGGCTTCTCCTGGGCTGTGTGCTCTGCTCCTGGCCCTGGTAGGTGGCCGGGGAGAGATCTCGGCTCTTGTCCCTCCTCCGCCTGCTCGCACCTCTCAGTGGCCGCGGCTTCTTCTGGCCTAGAACTGACCGAAGGAGCCTCCGCGTCGCAGGATGCTTCGTTCCCGGCTACGGTTTTCTCACTCTTTCTCTAGGCTGGGTGCGGGCGGGAGGGCAGACGGTGAAATAGAGGGGGAAGAGAAGAGTCTCTGTGCTGTGGCGGTGCCAGATTTGGGGTACCGGAGTGATTGGGAGATAGTCGCCCCCACCTTCCCCACATTCAAAGCCTATTTTGCTGCCCCCCATGATCAGAGCTTCACTTCCTCGAACTGCGAGACTTCCTCGGGTTTTTCTTCTCTCGGGTTTTTCTTCTCTCGACACGAGGAAAAATATGCGGAGTTACTGCCTCCCGGTAGGTTCTGGAAAGGGAAACAAACAACCCCCCCCCCCAAACCCCTCATTTAAGAAAGAAATCGAGTTTGGCTGGGTGGGGGTGGGTAGCATTCCCATAATCACAATGCCTGGGTTGCTTCATCAGGGTGCATTACATAATCTCCCAATAGCTAAGTTTGTACCACATGTTAAAAACCATAAGTCATGGTTTACAAACCACAATGGATGTGCTCCATGCAACCTGCTAAACTATAAATAAACCAAATGTTGCCTTAAAGTGTGTTTCGAAGCCAAGCTAAGCAGGGAGAAGCAATGCAAATCTGAATTTGAAGGTAGGCATGCAGGAGTGGCCTGAAAGGAAACACATCAAGAAAGCTGGTTGTAGTTTTTAACTTTGCTGAAGGGGCTTTCTTCTGCCCTGCCCAGGACTAGCATGACAAACCATTCCATAGAATGAAGAGTGAGTTCTAGAGGGAGAGAGGCACGGACAAACTAAAGCCTACCCAAAAGACATAGAAGGGCCAGGTATATGGATTGGAGACTGTAGAAGTGACTGGAAAAATCCATTTGAAATAATTAGGGAGATGAGAAAGCCTATTTACGTGACCAGGCACACTGAGATCAATGCAAGTACAAATAGGGAACAAATAAACTTAGGGTATTGAGAGAGAATGAAATGGGTCACAGCATTTGGAAATCTTTCTAATTTTCTTTTATTAGCATTTAAAAACTTAATTCTGATCTTTACTATTGATTAAACACATATTTGGTTTGAGGCAGAGAAATGTCTTAAGTTACCCTTACCGTATTGATTTTTAAATGCTGTTTTAAATATGTCCATTAATACCAACTTAATATATTCATTCTTAATCTTGGCACTAGAAATAAGGCTAACAGAAATAGAGGAATAATGTGGAATTGGAGTGCCAGTCCTTTGGAGTAGAATGCCAGCCATGCATGATAGGCAGAGATTTTGAGATTGGATGTTGGTCCCAGGATGTAAAATACTCCTAAGGACTGGGATGATACACTTGGAAGTCCAGCCACTGGACATTTAGTCTCTTGAAAGGGATGGCACCCAAATCTCAGGCTTTGTAATCCAGGGAAATCATTCAATTTATAAAGATAATCATTCTACACTCTCTACACATTATATTAAACAATATAAATTCATCAAACCAATTTTGTTGTAAACGGTTTTTTCACTTTTAAATTGTTTTAAAGTTCTACGTTTTATATTTCTAGGCTGAAATGCAGCTAAAATACCTTTTTATACAGGTAGATATCAGTCAATTTTGTGTGTTAAATTCCAATGTGTTCCCTTAATTAAACTTGAACCTGAATATTCAGCATCAAACATTTGCATATTGCATCTATACCCAACCTGTTGTCCTTCAGATGTGTTGGACCAGAGTTTCCAACCTTTGGGCCAGCATTATTCAGTAGTGTTGGCTGGGAATAATGGGAATTCTGGTTTAACACATCTAGGGGATAGCATGTAAGGAAGGATCTCTGATTTAATATACTTAAGTTATAGTGTTCATAAAGTCCCTAGAAGTCATACTTTTTTATACAGGCTTAGAAGACAAGTGCTTTATAAGCTACATTATTTCTCATTTCCTTATGGGGCACTTGCAAATGAATCTTCTGCATATTTTACCTGCTTTATTTAGGAGCTGGCTGAGGTCCAGGGAACTTACTATAATTTTAAAAAGATTTTTGTATTATAACAATAATAATACTGGAAATATATTTGAATTTGTTTCTTCCACTCCCACTTGCAAGGTTTTTTTTTTAATTAATCCACATAAATGATGACTATTGTCCATCCTTTCTCTCTTTTATTTGATGTATTATATTGAAGGTCAATAAAATCTTAGTGGAAGCAATTACTACAGATTCCCAGGTGTACCTGATATCGTGGTAGCTTCCTCTTGGGAAATAGAACTAAAACTGTAAAAATTATGTCTGTATCTGTACTAAGGAAAGAGAAAATAGCCAATCTGAAAATAAAGGATAAAATGCAGAGAGGAAAACATATCAAGGGAGAAATAGGACAACTTCCTCCTCCTCCTCCTCCTCCTCCTCCTCCTCCGACGAAATCAAATGGGTTGTGAAGCTGGAAAGGAAAATCAACTGGTACTAGAAGCTGCATAAGTTTCTTAGTTTCATTGCTATTTCCTGAACAAAAGAGGCAAAGTGAGGGAAGGAACAAGGAAAAGCCCTATCTCAAACCTGGAGCATTAGCAACAACTCCTGTTAAGAAGCAAATTCTGTTCTTCCTTTATAAAGGTTATACTCCTTTCCTAATTGCTGCTAATGTTTAGCGACCTCTAGAGGTATTCTCCCTTCAATCCAATGGAGAGGTATTCACAGGTTGAAAACAAATAGAGGAGATAAAATGCATTGCAGGGAAGCTAAGAAGAACTGAACGATAAAGTGAACCTCCAACTAAGCCAGTTTAGGATTGTTACCATGGAGTGGTGTGGGTTTTTTTTTTGGGGGGGAGGGGTTTACCATTTATCACATATGTGAACAAAATATATTCCTTCAAGTAACCACAGCAACTTTCTAGTTTATTGGGACTGCAACTCCTAAAATTCAGAACAGCTATGGGAGTCTTAGCCGATCATATCTACAAAGCACTAAGTTGAAGAATATTGAATTACAATGTTTGTGAAATAGGAGGAGTCAAAGTCTTTGTCTATCAATAAAGGTCATGGTGGAGTTAGTTAAAAACAGCTTCTATCAGCATGTAGAGATGCATGTTTCTTCAGTCTGGTCTGGTTGTTTGTTAGAAAGCTATAAAAAAATCAAACCATAACTACAACTTTCCCCTCATTCTCAGCCCCATATGTTTAGCCTTCAAAACAATGTTGATTTAGTCCATTTTTATAGCTATGTTGGTATACAATACACAAGATGCACATCCCAACCTAGAATATTGGACATCCTAGTACTACGTGTTTAGGAGTCACAAATAGTATAACTTTTCCATTAAAAGAAAAAAAAGTTTGGGATAATTGGAATTTCAATGGTTGTGGGGAAGGCAAATTATTATGTCCTCTCTGTGGCAAAACACACTCTGTTCCAAAATCTGATTTTGTAAGGTCTGCTTTGTATCTCTGTTTAACCTTCCCATATCACTTTTCTGTTTTTCTCCCTTTATCTTGCAAACTCTTTCCTTTCTGATCTTAAATTCCTTGTATTTAAATTGAATTGGATAGTAATTAACTTTCTCTGGTTTAGGCTCATTATTTGAAAGTATTCCAAAATGAGTTTAATGGAGGAGTGAATCAGGAGTTCCTCTGAAAAGCCTTCTCAAGATCCGAACTCATGGGAGGCTGGAAAAGAACAGTTGGGCAAAACTTTTGCCAGAAGCAGAAACATCCGAGAGACTAGGAATTGTTACATTGAGATCTCATCATCTTAGTCGTACCAATTGAGATATCTAAGGTTGCACAGAGTAGCTATACTGAATGATTGTGTCTAATCGCTGGCAGGAACAGCACTGTTCAAACTGATTAATTAAGGTTAATTAAATACAAATTGTGAAAATCCAGAAAACCACTGGATGGTAGAAGAGTTAGTTTCTTCTACATGTTTGCGACCATCTACACTAGAGGGTCTCTAGACTTTTGTACCCTGGATATAGCAGCCCAGTATTAATCAAGTACATTTCAGGAAGGAAAGAAAAAATTGAACCTGGCAGATTTAAGTAAACTTGCTGTTCACTTCTTGCTGGCAACCTGACAGCATTTGCTGTGTAGGGAAGGAAAAAACTCTGACAATTATTTTCCCTTCCTGTTGCTGCTTCTAAAAAAGGAATTGCCTTCAGTTCTTCTCAGACACTTGATTGTGATTTTTGAGAAGAAAAGTAGAAGCCTCCACCAGTGAATTCAAGTCCTTTGACTAGTTTGAGATTTTGCTCAACTCTACAGTACATGCAGATAACTTGGATTACAGCTCTCTTTGGAATGAACATGAGCAAAAAAGGGGGACTACAAAGACATCTGGTATCTTATCAAAACACATGCTTAATTTATACCAGTGTTTCCTTCTATGTTGTACGATAGAGATGCTCAAAAATTGGATGAGTGACAGCTTTGCTGACTCACATTTCAAGAAAGTAGAGTGAAGAGCAGGTTGTCTGTGTTTATACACAGTATAATGTCTTCTTTGCAGAAAGAAACATATTCTTTTTTTAAAAAAAATAACCCAATCATGCCATCTTCACAAGGCTAATAGCAAAACTATGAAGGCGGTATAGAGCATAGAAACCCATTAAAATAATATTATTTAAAGGTTAATAGCACCTATCTTTGTACTGCCTTGAGTGGCTACATCTATTAGGGTTAAGGTTAGGCAGATTTTCTGATTTTAGTCCCAAAAAGGGCCTTTGGTATGCACAGGACTTTGCTGCTCTTTAAAGTACCTCTCTACCAGCTACTTTAATGAGCTGCAATATTTGCAGTCCCACAGGCCTCAAAATATCATTTTGAAATTATATCTGAAGTACTGCAAAGTTCTAATTAATATGACTTCACAGAATATATTTGCTAACTCTTAAACTTTCCTGCTCTGTCCCTTTGTGGGCTAAGAGAATAACCATACTCCTGCTTTATAGCATCAGTCAGATGTATCCCTAACATGGCCAAACATTCATGTTGTCATTGTGATGATGCTATAAAGCATGGAGATAGGTAATCTTAAGAATAAAAACTGAAATACCTGGCTAATTATAATGACAAAATCAAACAACAAATACTGTACGTTTCCTTCTAGTATTGTTGTTCAACCATATCTCAGCCTGAAATGATCTAACTCTGGGAAATTCTGTTAATCTTCCATCTTTATTATAGAAAGTGATTTCCCTATGAGTGGTAGTTTTCATACAGTCTTGAAAGCAAATATAGACTGAACAAGTCACAGTCGGGGTGATCTCCAGTTCTTCTTGTCTTAAGTTTAGCTGGTCTAGGGTATGATTTCCTCATTCTGAAACAAAATTATTCATGAAACTTGTATGTTGCTCACTCTCAATGTCACAACACACAACAATGAAACACACACACACACACACACACACAAGCCTGTTCGTGTATATTGCCTTTGAATCAGAATTTATTCCTGGCAACTCCCTGGAGAAATAGTTTTCTTGGAGGTGGTTTGACATTGTCTCCTTCCCAGGGCTATGAGAACATGACTGACTCAAGGTCACTCAGTAGGCTTTGTTGTCTAGATTGGGACCAAAACCTATCCTTTCCTGGTTTCTAGCCTGGTGCCTTAAGTATTACACCGAACTGGTTCCCATATTTCATACACTGTTAGGGATATGCAATATGTGCAAATATTTGGGTTTGTTTGCTACACAGACGTAATTTGGCTAACTTTACAAATGCAAATTTCACATTGGGCTTATTATTTTATTAGTCCAGCAGAAAAATCATAAAATAGTAAGGTAGATGACAAAGGATAGAAAGCGGTGGCAGAAAAGGGGAAAAATACAATTGCTATTGAAACTATGTACTCATAACACTGTTAAAATAAAATGTGGGAGGCAGTTGCTAAAAACAGTCATTACTGTCAGGTTGCTCCAGAGACTGTGTGATTTAGCATGTACAGCTGATGTTCATGAGCTGCACTGAATGGGATAAATTGGTAAAGTAGGACAGTACTGTCACTGATAAGTATAAATGGTACACCTGCCAAAGCACTTTCATACAGTTATAGGATGCAGCCCAGGAAGTGGTTTCTTAGCCTGATTTTTTTTTTAAAATCAGTAATTCTGAGATGACAATCACCATTTTAATTTGTAGCCAGGCAATTCAGAGGAAGTGGCCCAGGGTATACCAGAACTGGTTGGTGAAATAATACATCGCCAAATAGTAAATGTGTGTTAGAATTGTAGATAAAAATATGTAGCAGAATACTTGCATTTCAAGAAGCATGAATTTAGAGGGCACATTATCATTAGAATATATGAGGTAGACTTGAAATATTAAAACACAGTGGTAAATTGCAACAAAGGTGAATTTTCTAGTACTTTTCACTATTTAATCTCCTCCTGATTAGTGGATTAAATAGAATATGTGAACAGAGTGCCTGCTGTGTCCAATGCTTTTGACAAAATAACTTTAAAAAGAGCCCTATGTTGTAAGCTCTGACCCTTCTATAAATGTGTGTATGTGTACACAAAAAGGGCAGAATTCATGCTGCAAAAGCATGAACTTAGTTTGTTCTCATTTGATACTCCCCTCCCATAGCTGATGTCTTTGTATGTGAGAACTAGCACTTCTGGCACAGATTGAGTTTAAGATGGTGCATACATTTCTGGCTTTGCCATCCATACTGTAGCACAATATGAACTTTGTCCATATTACTCAAACCCTATAAAGATATAAGCAAACTAACATTTACAGGGGAGAAACCATCCATCCAATCACGTGTTTCGATTTTCTTCACTTTAGATCTTCTAAAGCTGTTTCCTACATCGTATGCATGTTAAGACAAGAACATTTCATTAAAATCTCATAAACTTCCTTTTTAACATTTGTTAGGAATAAGCAAATGAAAAACAATATTTTCGTCATCAAGAGTTTCAGGAGTCCATTTTTTGCCTGGGATGACAGTGGATATTTTACGGATTTCTCTATTGTAATTTAAATTTGCTTGTTAGTTTTGATATGTATGTGTGTGCGCACGTGTATGTGTAGGTTTTGATGTATATATGTGTATATATGTGTGTATATGTGAACTTATGTTCAAAAGATGGCATGATAAATCCTGCCCCCTGAAAAACAGACATAGACACATCCAGCATTGCACATTTCTATTTTTTAATGTTAGTTTTTATACTTCATAATTGTCAGAAAAAAATTGTATTGCATGTGCATTTGAGTGATATCCCTGTTTTAATAATATGAATCTCAAAAATTTACACTGCTTTTACTTACTTGAAAAAAGCAAGACAAACAAACTCTTTCCTTCCCCCCCCCCTTTGTTTTGTTGAAACAAACAAACAAAAAACATTGCGGTTGTACTGACACAATATATATATATATATTTTCCTTCCGTATTTTATTTTTGTACCTGGCCTGACAAATTCTGAGTAAAATGTTGCATTTGAAGTTTCTGATGTAGGAGCTGGCCTTGTACTGGGCTTGCCAGAAGTGTCAGTGTTAATCCAAAAATCACCTTGCTTCCCTGCAGTTTTAACAGCAACCTGTGCCTGTTGAAACAGGGCTGGAGAATTTTACCAACCAGCATGTTCTGTGTAAAGAGATTTCCTGAATTATGTTTACATTTCTGCAAGGAAGCCAAGCTTAAGACCAAAGCCAAAAAAAGTGACAGGGAAAGGGGAAAGAAAAGCTTTAATTATGCTTGTTCTATAAGGTGCAGCTAGCATTAGAGGGAATAGAGAAATCAGCATTTGTTATTCTGTGTGCATTTTATGTGCATTACGTGTGAGAATGTGTGCATAATATGTGGTAGATCCATTAAGTGTAGAGATATAGCAATCTTTTCAGCATCTCAAACAGTTTCTAGCCCTGCTTAGCTCCCTGCTAAGTCTGTTTCTCATTTAAAGCTGGTCCCAATGGCTAGCCAGCCCTTCTCTGTGTGTCTTCATTGCTAAGGCTAAGCTGTTGAATAATGCATACCTTTGGTTAGCGGATAAACTGAGGAGATTTGCCTTTGCTTATGATGAATTAATTAAGTAGATTTCTTCTTTGCTCCTTTTCAGAGAACAAGGTGCCTGCAGAATACTTGTTTGATACAGCAGGTGGTTAATCAGAGCCCATAACAATGGTTAATGTTTGTGTGGAAACAATATGGATAGTTGGGGAGGAAGAAGCATTATTGCTGAGGCACCTTCAAAGCTAACCTGACAATGAAAAGTAAATGTGTGGATGCTGCATCTTGTGTCTGGGTAACCATAAGCAACATTTTTACATAGTTCTATTATTTCTACCAGTGGTGGGTTGCTCCCAGTTCGGGCCAGTTCATGTGATCCGGTAGTGGTGACGTTGTGATGTCACTGAACCGGTTCTCCGTGACCAGGAGCTGAGCCCACCCGCGCACCCATACTTACTGTTCTGTGCACTCTGCGTGCTCCGCACATGCGCAGAATGCTTTTTTGAGGGTTTTTTCAAAAAAAAAAAAGAAAAAAAAAGCTACTGTGCATGTGCAGAGCACCTGTTCGGTGTACGCCAATCAAGCACAAAGCATGTGCATCATCAGAACCGGTAGTAAAGGTAAGTAGAACCCACCCCTGATTTCTACCATATCTGAAATGCAAAAATGCAGAGAACCATTAGGTGGGAGCAAAGACTATGTAGCTCTTGTTGATCTCTGGGGTTTTTGCAGACCAGATTCATGTATTTATTTATACAATTTATAGGGTCTCTTCCTCATACTGATAGTAATGACTCTGGATGATGATTTGAGACTCTACTTTAGGGAGAAAATGTTTTACGATAAATCCACGAAGACATGGGCATAATAGTACACCTCTGTACTTGTGGGTGTACATGAGTATTGAATAGAGCAGTGCTGGATTCAAAAATGATTTTGAGAAGTGCTTTAGACCTCAGAATAAATACCATCTTCCTGCTATTCATTAAAGTAGCTTAGTTTTTTAAAACCTTTTTCAGAAGCCTGAAAAAAAGTTGGTCTTTTTTTAATAAACAGCAAATAAATTAAAAAACACACACGAATATGGAACAACATTGCTTTCATCATCAGGGTAGATCTAGCAAGAACAGTACTTGGGTACAATGCAATCTATGACCAAATACTATCAATTAGACTTTGTGGACAATCCTTTCATATGACAATTGTTCAAGTTTATATTCCAACACTGAAACACTGAAATTGATGAGTTTTACAGTTTGGTTCAATTTGAAACCAATGAACCACACAGGGAAGACTTTATTCTTGTGGTTGAATAATGGAAGGCCAAAACTGAAAACATCAAGGAAGAAAATTAGATGGGACTGTATGCCATAGAAATCTGAAATGAAACAAAATGGTGTATCAATTACTACCAACCCAATAATTCTTTCATTGCTAGCAGTCTTCAAATAATCAAAGTTACACCTAAATAACTGGACATCACCAGATAAAATACACAGAAGTCAATTACAGGTAGCCTTCATTTAGCTATGACAATTGGGATTGACAACTAAGTGAAGCAGTTGCTAAGTGAAACCATGACTGTGCTTACAATGATATTTTAGCTTTTTATTTTACAGACCTGCGAAGGTAATAAATGCAAATAATGTACTCTTATAACTGTGAATGGTTACTAAATGAGCTAGACAATAAACAAGGGCTACCTGTAACTATGAAACTCAAATACTTTGGCCACCTAATGAGAAGGAAGGACTCACTGGAAAAGAGCCTAATGCTAGGAAAGATTGAGGGCAGAAGAAGAATGGGATGACAGAGAACGAGGTGTCTGGATGGAGTCACTGAATAAGTAGTCATGAGCTTAAATGGACTCCAGAGGATGGGAGAAGACAGGAAGGCCTGGAGGAATGTTGTCCATGGGGTTGCGATGGATCGGACATGACTTCACAACTAACAACCACAACAACAACCTATACCTATATTATTGGTACAAGGTGAAAGATCAAAAGTACTTTTTTTAAAAATGTAAGTAAATGTGGATGATCATGAACTACACATATTCAAGTTCCCAGTCAAAGTAAAAAGAAGAAACCCACTCAGTTTTTATATGCCCCACCCAGCTGCTGCCTAGATAGCAGCAGCTGGGTGGGGCATATAATGCCTCATGAAAGCATGAGAATATAAGTAGATAAATAGGTACCACTTTAGTGGGAAGGTAATGTGTTTCATATGCCTTGGTGTATAGTCATGCCATATAACCATGGATATGTCTTAGGACAATGCTGGTTCCAGCTCCAGCGTATTCCAGAAGGAGAAGTAGATTCAAACCTCAAACTGGTATGCTAAAGGATGCCATAGATAGATAATTACTGATTCAAAGAAAATGGCATAAAGATGGGAGGAATATACTGAAATTCTATATAGTACAGATGTCAACATCTAAAATACCTTAGCAGATATTCCCAATTTACAAGAACCTCTAGTACTAGAAGCTGAAGTTATATCACCACTTTGGTCATAAGCAAGTCAAAAAGGCTAGAAGAATTGATGGAATGTCTGCAGAAATACGATAAAAAACAAAAGAACCTTAAAGGTTTTACACAAAACTCTGCCAACAAGTCTGGAGAACAACGATTTGAAAAGTGTCCAACAGATGGAGAAAAATCAGACTGCATACCATTGCTAAAGATATTTAACAATGTGTGTAAACTTTCATATAATATACTTAATTTCAGATGTTGGCAAAATAATGCTTGGGATCATCCAATGCAGATTAAAGCCATGTATAGAAAGGGATTTGTCAGATGTTCAAATATGCTTTAGAACAAGCTGAGGAATAAAAATACTATTATTGATTATAGGAAGACTTCTGATTGTATCAATTATGTCAAAGTGTGGAATGTGGGAAGATGAGAATCCAAGAACATCTCTTTATCCTCAGAAAAAAAATCTATACACAGGTCATGAACAGAGTGGTTGCAGGTTGGTAAAGAAGGTAAGGAAAAGATCTATATTGAGAGAAGCTGATTGACAGAAGACAAGGTTTTAAAACTGAAAAATGAAATTGTGTTATGCTGATTCGACAGGTCTGACAGCTGAAAATGCAGTGGATCTGCAAGATTTGGTAATGAAAATCAAAGAGTCCAGTGACAAAAATGGGATTAAAATTAAATTTACAAAGACCAAGTGAATGACAACATGTACAGCAAGTCAGCAACCAGTTTTGGAACTGACAGTGAAGGTACTGAAGTGGTGGATAATTTCTGCCTTGTCTATGGCAGTCTAGCCTATGGCCACTAGTCTATGGCACATCATTAGCTGCTAATTACCATATTTTACTATTGATAGTTAATCCTATAAGGCAGAAGTTCCAATAAAAGAGAATATTTGTAGTTCAAGGTTGAAATGAGGGATCCTTGATGTTCTCTAAGCTTGGTTGTTTCCTTGCAGACATTTCATTACCCAAACTTGGTAACATCATCAGTCTTGGCTAACATTGATGGTGTTACCTAGTTTGGGTAATGAAACATCAGCAAGAAAACAACCAAGCCAAGGGTGGTATTCACTTACCTTCGTTACCTTTGCAAATGTGAGCGTGTGTGCACTCACTTTGCTCGGACGCGCCACCTCCGCACATGCACAGAGGGTCAAAAACGAGACGTGATGACGTTCAAGTGGGTTGGCGGAGCCTCCTGCAGCTGCCACTACCGGTTCACCTGAACTGGATAGAACTGGCTGAATACCACCACTGAACCAAGCTTAGAGAACACCAGCGATCCCTGTTTCGAGTGACCCGCTCCCTCCTCCATCAGGGAGCTAGGGAGGACCTCTTGCAGGGTAGAGCTGAGGCTTTT
>JANHFM010006244.1:433613-448457 GCA_032468115.1 Grayia smithii | reverse complement strand
GTGAGCCGCCCCGAGTCCTTCGGGAGAGGGGTGCGGCATATAAATGCGACAAATAAATAATAAATAAATAAATAATTTCAACCTTGAACTACAAATAGTCTTCTTTACAGGAACTTCTGTCTTAGAGGATCAACTATCAATAGTAAAGTAATTAGCGTCAAATAACATGCCATAGACTAGTGTATGATAAAGTACTATTGAAAATATTCAAATGCCATGACATATCTATACCTACAAAGATCAGAATTGTGCAAGCAATGATTAATCTTGTAACACTGTAGGTGAAAATTGAACTTTGAAGAAGCAGGACAGAAGCAAAGATTGAGAAGACCATGGAGAAAGTCAAAATTGTGCGGTGCATAAGAGTCAACATCAATTGATTGTCCATAAAATGGCCATCGAACTATAAAGAAACATTTATAATAACTGAATTTATTAAATTTCATTTCATCCAGCTTGACCTCTTCCCATTTCCACAAAATCCAAGTAATGCTATCTATTATCTATTTAACTTCCATAAACGTTTTATTAGTATTTTTTGTGCTATTTGCATTTCTTCTGAAAATTCTTGATTTGATATACAAGTGATAAATACTGTAATGTATTGTCATCAACTAGGTCTTTTGTGCCAACTTGGTATCTGAGTTACTAATGTGTCTGTTGTCATCTCCATTAGTGTCCATCAAGTTCTTTGCTCTACCTACCTTTTAAAAAAGATTCTTTTAGTTAAAAAAAAAAGTAATGGAAATTACCAGGTGTCAACTCGCAAAGCATCCCTGGCCTGCTCTCGAGTTGCCATAGACAAGGGAGATGGGAAAATGAACACGACAGCTGCCACAAGGCAGCACGTCAGTCAAAACAAATTCCAGCCATATCTCGGTCAAGACCATCTCCATGGTTACCCACACTGGCCGGAGGGGAGTGATCTCTACAACCCTGCGAAATTGCTTTGTTGGAGAATGCGACTGATGACACACCTTGGGGGGAGGGGGGAAACAGGGTCAGAACTGGATCGTAAGTTACATGGGGGCAGAATTGGCTTCACTTGGAACGCGCCAACCTGAAGCTCCTAATAAATAACTGGATTTCTTTTGAAGCTTGGCTTGAGACTCATGATTTAATAAGGGCATCAGTCAAAACCCTGACACCAGGCTTGAAAACAAAATGCCTCAAATACATTCTCTATTTCCAAGAAATTAGGTAAAGTTGTTAAAATGGGATTTTATATTACTTGACACAAAGCTCATTGGAACTGAGTGTTAATCATATATATTCAGCTGCAGACATGTTAAGGTAATCATAAAAATGTCAGAGTTCCAAGTAACACCCCCAACTAAAGAAGACTCCGAGGATAGCAATTCCTCAAAGATCCATTTTATTAGAGATGTCATATTGGCACATGTGGGAAAACCTGAATCTGAAAGCTCCTGGGTTTTCTCCACTCAAAAGAAAGTCCCCTGCACCCAATATCCATCACATGATCCAATCTATCCACCATCCGAACTGGAGACAGCCCCCAGTAACTCCTACCCAGGTGCAGGCTGAACGTCCTTGACTCTCAGAGAAAAGAATGTTATGATGGCTATATACCTTCACCTACTCCTTGAAAATCCTTCTCCCATTTTCCCAGACACTAAATGTGGCAGCCCTGAAGTTCCAAAGAAAAGATGGCCTCCAGGGCTGACAAAAAATTCATAATAGGCTTCTGGGTGTTTTATCTGTTTTCACTCGATATACGAATACTTGAAATATATACATTTCAAGATATGGATGAGAGAACCTTCAAGAACAGTTATATTGATTTTGAACAGAATCCTTAATTCAGCCTGTAGGAGAGGCAAATCATATCGTCCTCAGAGGTGATAGAAGGCATTAATAATTAGAACTGCCACTGATCTCTGTCATTGTGCCATTAGAAACACTGACCAATTGAACATGATTTCTCAGGTCTTGTTTTCTTTACTGGCAAAATAGAGACAAGATTATAGATCTCCTTTTTACCAAGCATGTACTTTTTCCATTCACTTGCAAAATTTGAGAGTCTTCCATGAAAGGCAATTAAATGTGTCACATCATACTTTTCCTATGGGGTAAGTGTGTGTGTTAAAGGCAACTAAGCAAATGATGTAATTGAGCTCTGATCTGAAGAGTCTTCAAGACTTTGATCTCTGGACCCAAAGCTTGGCAGAATTTTCTTGATTCTCATTGTGAGGTGTGTGTGTGTGTGTGTATGTGTGTTAGCGATAATTGCCATGTTGTTCCAAAAAGCATTTCTGAAAGAGCACTTGCTGAGTACCAGGAGTGGCTGAATTTATAATTTACTGTAGGTCTCTCACCAATCTATTTGATTAAACTATTGATTTCCTCTTTGTGCTGCAGTATATTTATTTGTTTAAACTATGGTTTTTATACATTAAAAGATAATAGCACATACCTAGGAGTGACTTCTCCCCAACTATGAATTTAATAGAATTTCTGAGACTTGCTGTCAAAATTTGAGTATAATGGTATGCTTTAAGTGTAAATTATGTTTTGATTTTTTACTGAAAAAAGTACCGGAAAGCATCTGCCTGTTCTTCTAATATGCAGATGATATCCTTTACATTCTGGGGTGAAGAATATGTATTAAGGCTGTTCTTTTGCATGGCACATTTGAAGGGAAACAGGGTGAGATTTACAATAAAAGCTGTGGTTTATGAATAACAGACTGATCAAGGACAGGGTTGAAATAAATCAGTTTTAAGGGTATTCCTCAGCATCTGTTCCCTCCCTGTCACACCATTTTGTCTCTTTACTTCCCAGCTGTTGAGGAAAGGGCAGCTAAGCTGACAGGCCCCTCATTGCTAGAATTTGATGGGATGGGGTTTGAATAAATCAGATCTTCCTGGAAGATTGGAGAAACGAAGGGAAACGGTTTGTCAATTCCTTTTGCATACTGCAAACCCGTGAGGCAGCAGATTTCTTGGTTTTTATATCTTGATTCTCAACAGGTCATGAATGGATTTTTCTGGTCCATCTCGCAGAAGAGGCTCAGCCAAAGCACTTTATGGCTGATTTTGTGAGGACCATCAAGATGGCTCTATTCTATGAGTTATACTTTAGTCCTCATGTGTCATTAAGAAAGACAATTTTTCGGAGCAGCTGTTTTTCCACTTTTACCATAACAACATAATAGTGTTCAGGCCACACTCAGTTGTTGGGTGGTATTATATTAAATGTAACAGCTCTCCTATCTGTCTTCCCAGGAGAAAGAAGCCTTCAATCAGTTTGCTTTTGCAATAGCCTTTGGCTTTGAATACCTGCATACTTTTCATTAGTTCATTCATCTGAATGTGAGTCCTTTGCTTTTATGCCATCTAAGGCAGTTCATTGTTGACAAAGGAGAAGTGGGAGAAATTAATTTTCCTTGTGAGTTGTATTTGCCACTTCTGGGAAAAAGAGAGGAATGAAAGAGGTAGAGAAGAATATTATTAATTTTCTATCTCACATTTATTTATTGTATGACATGTTGGGTGAGGAATTGGAGAAGAGAATTTCCTTTAATAAAAATTCTTTTATCCATTTTTTTTTTCAAATTCCTATTTGGCAGCTGTTTTCATTTGCAAGTGGGAAAATGCCATTTATTTTAGGTGCTGTGTTAGGAAAAGAAACCAAACCCCGTATTCCTTGACTAATATTGGTGGTGCTCAGGTTATCTTTCTCTTTCTTTTAAAACTCACTCTAAAATGTTGAATAGCCACCAAACCTGGCAGTCATTAACAGCCAACTGCATGGATGTAACGTATGTACAGTTATATTAAAATGTAACGAATGAAAACATAGAAAAACTGCATGTACATTTTTTGACAAATATCAGTTTATATATCTAAGGAATACATAACTGATATCAAGACTAAGAAAAAAGATTTCAATAACACAGTGCCCAGTACAGTTTCACCTCCAATTGAAAGAATAATTGGCTTCCCAAAATGAACAAAATTAACAGTAGGGTCATGAGAAAGTCAGTGCTCTCAGCCTCTTTTGACTGATGGAAACTAGATGAGCATCACTTTTTGTGTTAAATTTAAAATCTCATTATTTGAAATGAGGTGAGTATTTAGAAGGTGTATGGAAGCTGCTGCTGGGCCTGGTCTCAATTAGCCAAATATTATAAGAAGCAATCAAAGAAACTTATTTTGCAGCAAAGGTTGTAGTTCTCTTCAACATTTGCCCCCAAGGCACAAGGACTTGAAAGAGGATAGTCTGTGCAGCTGAGCAGGAAGCCCTGCCCCCTAAAAAAGAGCATGGGTCTCCATAGAGTTCTCTCACAGAGCTTCTGGGTAAAAATGTGAAAGTCAGAAAGGGGAGGTCAAAAAGTATATGAGAAAGGGGAGCTGATGTTCATGCCTAATCCTCTACTCTGTTTGAAGCCTCCCGTTCAAAGAAATGCTCAAAGAGAGTTTATGTAAATGATAATATCGTGCTGGAAGAAGCCCGTCTTTAACTGATTTCCTGGTCTTGGACGTGCCAAAAAAAAATTAAAAGCACCGCTATTGTATAAGATGTGCTCGGAGATATTGTAGGGATATGGCTACTTTTCACAAATAAGATTTTGTTGCTTCAATTATACAGTGACAATCATGTGAATGTGAAATCTAACTTAAGAATGCTTTGCTTCTGACTAAAGAACTAAAAATACACTAATACCCTATGCCATGGAATGCTACTCTTGGAAAAGCAATTTTCCTTCCCCTCCCCCCCTTTCCCTTAGCCAGTGCTCAATGCATACAAAATGTGTTTCTGTGGGTCTCTTAACCTCCGTAGCTGATTTGGTGGTATGCTGGAGTGCAGGGGAAAGGAAAAATCTGATTTACTAGTGATAATCTGTTTTGTTGGGTTCCATTAAATACAAATCACTTCTCAGAAAGGTTATGCATTTCCACATTTATGAATGTTTACATGAAAATTCACATTGTATCCCTAGTGGAACAAGAGGCAAAAATAAATAATTAGTGAAGGAATTTTCTCCTGCCATAGCAAAATTATCCATATCTATTTCAAAGAAACTCAAAATGGAGAAACATTTTTTTTTTAAAAAGTGAGGTACATTTTGTTAACCCTAAAACCCTTCATTCACCATGTAGGCCTACTATCATTTTATTTTTGTAACCACTGAATAAGTCCTTATCTTGTTCTTTCAGTCCTGTGTGTCAGAGTGAAAGAAAGAAGACAGACTGGAAGAGAAGGACAAGAAAGAAATTAAGCTGAAGTGCTGATCTGCTAGGAGTTCAGTTCTCATTCTGCCATTTAAAACAAAATAGTAAAATGAATAATCAAAAGGGCAATTAAGGATGCAAAGAGTCATCAACTACTACTTTCCATTCTGCTAGTAGAAAAGTATACTGTCTAAAACGGGTGTCAAAGTTGCCTCGTCACGGAGGTGTCATGTGATGTATCAGGACTTTCTCCCCCCTTCGCTAAACCAGGTGTGAGCATGGCCAGCATGTGATGCATCCAGTCCGCGGGCAGCAAATTTGACAATCCTGGTCCAAAGAAACAAGACAATGTAGGAACATGCTAATGATATAGGTAGTCCTTGAGTTACGATTGTAATGGAGCCTGCCCATTTCATTCGGAACCCAAGGATTTGTGGGAGTGAATCTCACTCTTGAACGGGACACTCCCTCCTTTTGCCCACACATTTGTTAATCGAATGCGAGCCTCGTTAATACACATGAGGTATTTCAGGGTCGGGAAGGCCATGGGGGGAGGCTAGTGATGGAACAGAGGCTACGTGCCTAAGACCACCCAAGGCCTCGCTGAGCCCCTGAAATACTTCATGCTCCCCACAATTGCTTCCCCCCAACCACCCAACCTGCCGTGCTGGATCACTTACTGTGCAAAGATCTAGCAAGCAGTCTCCTCTCCAGCCTCTCAGTTGCTTGTGCCTCTACAGTTTTGTTTAGGCCTGAACAGGCCTTGCCTGACAAGTTGCAGGCCGAAATGGAACGTTGGAGGGGTGGATCATCCATTTTGGCCAGCAAAGTACAGAATGAATGTTGCAGAGTCTCTGCAGTTGTTCGTAAGGGCGAACAACTCCCGTAGTGCTGCAAGATTTGTTGTTAAAGGACTTGTTTGTAAACACTAGGGAGCACTTATCACGTAACTTTGAACATTCGCTAAGGGAACACTCGTAACCCGGGGATTACCTGTAGTAGAAAGGGCATGTTTCAATGCAACTAAAATACATATTACATCTTGTAATTTGATTTTGCCGCATTATCTATTTTTTCTAGCACTGTTTTTTTTCTTCATCATTTTGCACATTTGCAGAAAAGTCAGGAAAGAAAGTGTATGCATTTTATGCATATCTCTCCTGATGTATTTATCTTTTTAAATGGCATATTTTCTCTGAAGAGGCAAGAAAATAAGAGCAGTTTTTTTTCATCAAATATCAAAACAGTAAAAATCCTTTTCTTTGCTCTCTAAAATTTAAGGATATCTAATATTACAAATATAAAACCTAAAGGAACTACAGCAAATGTTCCTCATTTTCTCCATAGTCATTTTAAAAACTGTTCTGCTACTTTTCAGTTTTTATTTCAGCTACTTGCTTGGAATGTGGCATCACAATTTAACAACCAAGCAATAAAGCTTATCAGCCAAGCAGCTTTTTTTTTTTTAAGTTTGCTGATTGTTAAGAGACTTTTCTGGCTGCTAATACCACTAAGATTGCTGTTGGCTGTTGATATGTCTTAAGTAAAGGCACCACGTTTGTGTGAATTCAATCTCAGGGGCTTTTGGAAGAAGTGACTGAGCAAGAAATGTTATGTCTGAACAAACTATGGTGGAAAAGAAATAATATTATAGAGGTGTGGAGGGGAAAAACTCATGAAAGCAAACGGAAAGTGACAAAATGGGACATCTTTATTTCTCTGAACTCTTTTTAAAAGTTCTACTCCTGTGGGAGTGGGGTGGGGTTACACGCTACGCTTGGCTGCATGCAGCATAACATTAAGGCCCATGGGTTTATCTCAACAGTAGTGATACCTGATTTCACACTGTAGGTTTGTTGAGAGTTAAGATAGATAGCAGTGCAGCTCGCTCAAGGCTGTCTGAGGTTTGTGAGCTTAGCAGTGTTATGTATCTCCCAGAGGAGTGCCACGTTTACATGAAGCAGCTATTTTTTCTGAGAATTCTTGATTTCTTGATTTCTAATGCTATGAGACCATCCATCGTACAGCAAGACTTGCACAGTCACTTCGCTTATTGGTTTCTTTCCTGGATCTTCTGGTTTTACACATAGCAATAGCATTTAGACTTTTATATCTGCCCCATAGCATTTTACAGCAGTCTATAGGCAGTTTACAGTTAAAAGCACTATTTGCATATTGCCTCCAATATCTGGGTCTACATTTTAACGATCTTGGAAGGATGGAAGGCTGAGTCAACCTTGAGCTCTGTCAGGATCAAACTCCATGCTGTGGGCAGAGTTTGCCTGTAATACTGCATTTTAACCACTGCACCACCAGTGGTTAAAGTGCAGTATTGCATGAGAGGACTTTCCAAATTTTGGGCAACCCTGTCGTTCATGTGGCTGAAATATGAGAATTATGATACAGAGCAGGGCATAAATGCCCTAGAATGGTTCTTTAAGTAGTGCTAATTTTCATTTTCCAAGTAAAATTCCACAGGAATCAGTGGAAACTTGTCTGCATTGTTTGTAGTGTAACCTGATATAATAATATTTCATGATAGGAGGTTTTTGGCCATTGGCAGATTTTGAACTTCCCCTCCTATCATGAAATACTGTCATTGTATCAGGTTATACTACAAACCATGCAGTATGCTATATTTACTTATGGTAAAATAACTTTGAATTCAGAAGGAAGTACTTCAATGTGTATAATATTATATTCTGCATTATGTTCTTTCTTTATATGTGATCAAATTGAGGATTCCTGAGAAAGATGAAAGATAAGTATTTATGTATTCTGGTTAGAGGTTATCTAATGTTTCTACATTAGAAAATATAGCATGTAGTTCTACATCCATTTCTTAAGGTATTGTTGAAATCAGTGGATTAGGTAGTCTTGTGTTAGAATTCCAACATCAGGTTGAATATCTCATATAAGCAATACCTTCTACCAGACTCTGTATAGCTGGATTTTCTTGTTGTAGTATCTGCCCCTCCAAACCTCCCAAAATATTACTATAATGGTGTCAGCCATATCTTAAGTATACTCATCACTTTTATCATTGTTACTATCAAATAACAATAAAAATATTCTGAATCATAGTGATTCCACAATATAAAGATACTTAAAAATGTGCCAGCTGGGTTTGGGCATGGAGGGAACAGCAAGTTCTGTCTGAGGAGGTCAACTTTCTTTGGTATTTCAGCCTAGTACTCCTTTAGTTTGATGCTAGTAGGAAAATCTTTCGAAACACAGAGTAATCAGTAACTTATAAACACACTTGACTAATGTGAACCCTAACAGCTTCACCATTATCTTAGAATCTCATATGAAGCTGCAATGAGTTTTCAGCAATATATATTCTAGGGATGCCCATATCTGTGGTACATATTTCATAGTTTTGCCTCCTTATGCAAATTATATAATGATAGCCACTAAAATGTATATCTACTAATAACATATCTCAGTGGTAGTGCCTACTCTCAAAAATGCCCTATATTTTTTCTAGAATTTCATAAGTAACTATATTCTCTAATATTAAAATAGAGTGTAGTTGTGTCAGACCTGCCACAAACTTAAACTTTTAAGTAGAACATAATCCTTGGCTTCATTTACTTAGGTATATTTTTATTAGAGATCAAGTGTATTGCAATAATATATAGCTAGAACTGAGATTTGCATACCAAAATCCCTACATTATATTTTCTCCTCCTCAACTGTCTTTCATTTCCCACCTCAAAGTAACCAATTAAAATCTTGCAAGTTATTTTCCTAATGATCAGTTCAAGTATGCTTTGGTATACTGCTCCCTCCTTCCAGCTGGGCAATCTTGAAGCCACTTCTCAAGAAGGCATGGCACCTACTTTCAGTTTCCCAAGCATTCCCCCCTTCATCCTCCTTCTCCATAGTTCATGGCATACTATTATCACATATCAGCGAAGCACAAGCAAGCACGAAATGTCATTGAACATATTTTAGTTATTTTTAATTAAATGATTATTTTTAAAATTTTACTTATTTGGGTTACAGTTTAATCACTTGTGGATAGTGTTTTTGATGATATTGTTTTCAGTCAATGTATTGGTTTGTGGTACTCACAGTACTTTGCAATTGGGCTGTGTTATAAATATTGATAAGTACATAAATAAATACCTGGTTTACAAAAGGACAACTTTTGTAAACCTTCAAAGGGACATCTTCAAAGGGACACAGAGAACTCCTAACACTTTGCTGTCTCCTTTTGGAGACCAGATTGGTAGCCTAAGTGTTATTAATACCCTATTAAAATTAGATCAGTTGGGGCAGTAAAACACTTTGCACATGCCTGCTATGTGTGTGTTCTTGATTCTCAAAAGAGTGAGATTGCAGTTCTTACACTTCAGTGCTTGATGATTAAAGTAACCTATTTGGTTCTTTGTTCATAACCCCTTCCCCTAGATCTGGGATATATCTATTCCATAGAGATAGATAGAGAAATAGATATACAGATTAATTATATATCATCAAGTGATTGCTGACACCACACAGATATTTTTCCATAATGATTCATCCCTAACCTGGTTTTCTAGGCCTTTCAATGACATACTCATTTCCACAGTACCTGAGTCCATTACCTTGTTATTGGTTGTCCTTTTCTTCTCTTTCCATCCACTTTTCTCAGCATTAGAACCTCTTCTAGGCAGCTGGGTCTTCTCATACATCCAAAGTAGGATAATTTGAGTCTGATCATTTGTGCCTCCAGTGAGTTCTCTGGGTTGATTTGTTTGATGATCCATTTGTTTGTTTTCTTGGCTGTCCATCGTATTCTCAGGAGTCTTCTCCAATGCTAAAGTTCAAAAGCAGCAATACTATCCTGATTCTTCTTCAAAGTTCAGTTTTTGCTTTCATAGAGTATCACAGGGAATACCATGCCTTGCATAATTCTTGTGTTAAGCCTTTGTGTTTTTTTCCCCCTCAGAAGAAAGGAGAAATGTTAAACCTAATTAATACTGTTTGTAAGGGGGTGGGGGGTGGGGGCTAAGAGAAGGAGCTGTAAAAGTTGCAAACACTTTCTCCGGAGATATTATTCTTTTCAAAATTATACAGAAGTATGACTTCCTCAATTCTCAGCACAGATTCTTGTCTTTTTTTTTTCCTCAGGCATTGCAACATCTGTTTGGGGACTGTGGGATTTCCAGATAAACCTGTAGTAATAGATTATTTGAATGGTGTCCATTCCCTATTCAGTAGCAGCAAAAATCTGGAAACTACAATATTGTGAATCCCAGACTTTGGAAATGTGGTAGCTTCTTCTAGCCAAATCAGAAAGATCTAGTACCACACCTTGAAGGTGAACAAACATGCAATGTTTGCTAACATAGAAACTTCTGTCAACCTAGCTGCTTTTGCTTTAAATGAAAAAGCCAGACACTTAAGCTTAATTTAATTTCTTTTAAGGTTTCTAGACATTATTCACATATCCCTACTGCTTATAGGTAAAATTCGTGTGGAAATGATCTGGACGTATTTTGCCCCCAAACCTGATAGTTTATTGTCCAAGATAAGGTTGGGATGTTTGCAAAATGCAATCTCATCAGCCTGACTCAGATAGCATCTTTCTGGGCTGTCTGTCTATATTGTCTCATTCTATTAAAATGTCTCTGCAAGGTGTTCCAAGTGTTTTGTTACTTTACTGTGTTGGCAAGGATGACCGATCAGTAGAGGCTCCAACTTTTACCTGTCACTGGCTCCATTAAGTTTGATGATTACAAATCACTGAAGATAGGGCTTCTTAAAGACAGAACCAAAAGGGAAGGAGTGATTAGATTGCTCCCATGTATTTATATGGATTGCTTTAGATAATTGAATTTGTACCATGTCAGGTTGAAAACGGACTTTTAAAAGGGTCCTTGAAATAAAACCTGGGTTTTTTTTAACCATCTAGGTTTTGTTTTCATGTGTAAGTGTATCATTTCATAAAAGATAGTTTTACAATTAAAATAGGTAATGGGCTCTTCTAAACTATTGGGCCTAACATGCTATTCACCCATCTTTGAATAGCCACATCACTGTACAAAGCTGGTACATTGTGGAGAAAACAGGAGTGGGGAATATTAGATATGTTTGCTGCTTATTTATAAACTAATAAAGGTGAGATAAACAAATAAACAATATTTGCTATTCCCATTGCCAATCCTGTCCTCAGTTACTGCCAAATGATATTGTGAGGACAATTAACCAGGGGAACAGCTTGCCTTCAGATGTTATGGGTGCTTTATCAACTAGAGGTTTTTAAGAAGAGACTGGACAGTCACTTGAAATGGTATAGGATCTCCTGCTTGAGCAAGGGGCTGAACTAGAAGTCCCTTCCAGCTCTATTCTGATTTTGATTCTTCTCTAGTTTTGTTACCTGCCTCCTTTTAACATTTTACCCGGCAGAATGGAGAGCCGCTGTCCTCAGAACTTTTCTTGGCTTTTTCTAGGCTGATTTGCCTGATCTTCTTACTGCATCTCTTTTTAACATCCTCTGGATTAAAACAGGTAAATAAAGAAACATCTAGAAAGACACCAAGCGAGAAATAGCCCTAGAAAGAATGGAGACAGACACTAATGAAATCATACAATTAACTAGGATCTCTAGAGTGTGATTGTTGAAACTGACTTTTTTTTTGTTTCATATCGCAGGGACAACAGAATGGAAAAACCTAGGTAAACTGGCAAATAAGGAACAAAGTTTCTAAGTTCCCAAACAGAAAATGGCAGAGTGATAGGCATAAAAGGAACTCATGAAATAAAGGGTTACGGCTAAGTATTCACAGCTGAGGAGAAAAGGCTGTAGTGGTTGGAAGGGAGGCAAGTAATTTGCACCTCCCATTTACTGAAGTCCCTGTTGGGTCACCTGACCTTACCTCCAAGACAATGAATGACAAAACATTATAGACTTTGCATGCTTTGAAAATGATTACTTCAGCTTAATGGAGACAAACTACTTAAAAATGATTCCTCCTAATGTTAACTTAAAGCTGTTTCTCCCATTGGCTGGGGATCTGAAGAGAGCAACTTCAGCAAAAGGAGATTAGAATTTTCAGGCCATGATTGTGTCATGATAAAATGTAAATTATTTCCTAATATATCTTGCCAATTTTCTAAGCTTAATTAGCATTATTTTTTGCTTTGTTTGGGAGAGACTCTTGAAGATTCTCTGCAATTCCTTCTGTTCCTCCTGCCCATTTTTGCTTAGCTTGTCAGTATAATTTTATCTCCTTACATTTTGGGGATTGACACCTAGAATAGAACAAAGAACCTGTATTTGTGGAAGTTTCTACCTGGTGGTCTTCTGATGGTTTGGTATTTCACTTTCTCCCAATTTCTAAGAGTTGGGGGAAATTTAAGATGTTAGATTTTAAAGTATTTGGATGATGTCTGTTTGTAGAAGGCAGTCTTGAAAACTAATATTTAAACTCAAAATGTATTGCAAGTACAACTTGTTCATTCAAATAGGCTCTTGAAATTCTCTATCTTATTTGCAGAAATTAGGGACGGGGAGGAAGATTTCATCACTTTCTCCAGGTGGAATAAAAAAAAAATCTAACAATGGAACTCTTATAGGGAATTTAGCAGTGACATTAGCACTAGCCATAAAATGCTGAAGAATACCAAGACAAATTTTGAAGGAGGGAAAAAAATAATCAGAAACTTTTGAGAAAATGGCTTCATAACCGTTTGGCTCAGCTTTCCTTCTAAAACTCATGCATATGCTTTTTCAAAACTACAAATAATCGTATATTTTAACTATTCTTAAAACTGCTTGCTCTGCCTTTTTTTACCCCACATTTTCTAAGAAATTGTCACCTCCCTCACCTCACTGTATGCCAACCTAAGTTGTTATATAAAAAGTTATTTTTCATGTGTTTTCTCCACCCCTCCTTTTTTAAAAACAGATTGATACAGTATTAATAATATAACACAGTGAATGAAATAGTTGATTTGGGCAGCATTTTACTCTCATTCACAATTCCAGAGAGACCAAGAAAGAAGCCGAACACAGATATGCCAAGTTAAATTGAAAGTCAACACTAAATTTCATGTAGGGTTTTGTGGTTCTCAACACTACAGATGATTGCAGTACACAATTGAAGCTATGCAATCATTCCTACTTGACAGCTCTCCAAAAATTCCAGATAGATGTGAAGTTTTTGGGCCACTATTATGGCATTTCACTGCAAGTGAGCAGCTATGTTGCATGCCTGCAGAGACCACTTGGATTTCCCTTACCAAAATACCCTGAGCTGGGGAGAAAGAAAAACAGATCATTTCATACATTAAATGGAGACAGATTTAGATTCATAAGGAGCAATATTATCAGAGAACAACAAATTCATCACAGCTTCCTGATTACCAAATTGTATTTCTGGATGATACATGCATTCTTACATATCTTAAATATATCTGTTCATTGCTTTAATATTGACATGTTATATATAATTTAAATTTGTCTGAGATAAGAATTTACAATTAAGTTACACTGTCGGTTTAACCTGACACCTTAATCCATATACGCCTTTGATGTTTTTTCTATAGCAACTTGTACCATAACCTCACAACTTTGCTTGCTAACAGAAGCTGCACCTGTTCTAAGGATAATTTTACTTCTTTTATACTGTTGGACTGGAACCTAAACGTCTTCAGAACAGCCACAATTGTTGAAGCTGCTCTTGCTTTATGCAAGAAAATGGCATAAAATTTAGAATGTTGTAACTTTATAATATGACTGTGTATATTTTAGTTATTTTATGCCTTTTTTCATATGTGACTGATCGCTGGCTGTGACAAGATTATAAATTGAAAGTAGACCAAGAAACGTCTTCCGAATAGATTTTTCCCTTTTGTTTCTATGTTGGTAATTGTGAGCAATCATCTTTGCAATCTTATTCCTGGAGCCCATATGAGATGGGCTCCAACAAACATTGTACAGGTGTCTGCCTCTGTAGAATCCAGGTGCTTGTTAAATCAGTAGGAGTAAAATAACACAAATGCTAATAGGAGGAGAAAAGGCAATAACTACATTCCAGAATTAGACAATCAATGGGTGGAAGTTACCAGGGGATGGTTATAGAGAATAGGTAATCATGATGAGCAATACAAATTTGGCAACACTGGCAAAACTAGGCTCTCTTTCCCGGTGCACAAAAATATAATTTTCATTATTTCATTATTTCACCCCGCAAAGTGTAGCGTTTTCTTTATTGCTGCTAAGAATGCTGATCATATGCTTTGAAAGAAGTCTGATACTGTCTAAGAAGAACAGTGACTACAATGGGCCTGCAAAAGACTTCACTTGCACTTATTCAAGCAGGTAATAAGTAAGTTGATGGGAATTCCTTGTGAGATTGTTGCTGTCCCTTTTTTTTTTTTTTTTGCATTTCTAAATGCTTAATAAGAGGATTTCTCACTAAATGTCTTCACACAAGTTATACAGCTATCCTTAATATGAGGAGTCCTTGGTGCTCTCTGAGCTTCCTTGTTTTCTTGCAGATGTTTCATTACCCAAACTAGGTAACGCCACTAGAAAGGAGTGGTGTTTGCTGTAACTGCACTCTTTACTACACTGATAATGTTACTTAATTTGGGTAATGAAATATCTGCAAAAAAACAAGCAAGGTCAGAGACCTCCAAGGACCCTTCATGT
>JANHFM010006244.1:422136-433513 GCA_032468115.1 Grayia smithii | reverse complement strand
AAGGTCAGAGACCTCCAAGGACCCTTCATGTCAACCCTGAGCTACAAATATCCTCCTTTAATGTTTCAGGGTTGACATGAAATTGGTGGAGTCCAATTGTGAAATTGGAACAAGAAAATGGAAATAACTCTTTTTTCCCATTTTTCCAAGACCTGGACAGGAAGGGGTATCTGACAGAAGGACTAAGAACAACTCAATGAACAAAAACGTTTTTTAACTTGATTGGTGGCATATTATTATTATGCTTTACTTGGCAGAAAGATAATTTTAATTATCTTCCTCCTTATCTATCTGTTTCATTTTCTTCCAAAACATTCAGTGTTTTAAAACCTCAAATTTGTTCTTTCCTGTTTCTGTAAAAAAACTGAATTGTGATGAATTCTCAATTATCTCCCATTAGAAGGGGAAGGAGCAAAGCCAGAAACGAGAGTGGTGGTTACCTCTGTCTGTAAGTCTCCTTTCTAGCTTTTGAAATTGCTTTTACCTCGGAACTAAACTGTAGCTTCCTGAGTACTTTGAAGGATTCAAGTTAATCAAAGGCAAGTTTAAGGGTATCCTCAGGATGAGCTGCTTCTGTTCCAGAGTGTGCTAACTTTGGGTTAAAATTGTCTTCGGAAAAGCATTTAAAATAGGAACTACAGAGGGATGCTGGAAAGAGATGTGCCATCCAGTTCTCCTTGACTATAAAGAAAGCTGTACATTATGAGTTTTAGCTAATGTCTGAGAGCATATAGCTCTACTCAACAGTCTATAAATATTTCTCTGTGTTGATCACCAACATCAGATTTCTTAATTTCCCTAACTAGATTTAGATTTTCCTGCATTAATAGCACTAGGTTAGAAGTAAGTTTATGTCAGGGATTCCAAAGACTAAATATATATGGTATGCTCCTAGCCTCCTTCACACTCTCTGCAAGCTTTGGCTTTCCCTGCAACTTTGTTTTGCAAGATAGATGTTGTATAACAATGTGCCTAACATACAGCAATACAGAGTGGGTGGAATACTAGATTAGCAATAATAACAGTAGTCATCATAGTCATCATCATCATCATCATCAACATTATCATCATCATTTATTCATATTTGAGAGCAGATGGATCTGTTTTCTTCAATTGAGGCGATAACATAGGATTTCATAATAAGTAATAGCTGCGTAAAACCTGATACACACTGGTTTAACCTTCACTGCCTTTGGAAATCTGGTGGAAAAGGGTACCATATACCTGAAAATCTTGCACAATCCATCCCCATTTTTCACATTTATCTTTATCTTTACCCAATATTAACCTGTTTTGTTTTGACTTTTTTTTCAGATCAATTTAGATATTTGTAGGATTATGGATATACTGGGATGCTTCCAAGTCTAGAACCCACTGAGGACTGATAGCCATTTAGCATTTACCATTTCTGGCAGTAACTGAGTGTAGATTACATAGTCAGACAGTCAGTGGTTTTTGTTCACTTATAATTAGTTTTTTGTCCTAACTCCTCAAGTCTTTGCCGAGATAAATTTCACTTTCTCCACTTCCCAGAAATGAAAGAGAACATATTACTAGTATTTCCTCATTGATGCTTTTCTTTTTCTTTTTTTTTCTTTTTGCAATTTCCATAGTGATAAGCCTTGGTTACTTTCAAAAATTCCCAGGGCTGGCAGTTCTGCATTGGGGGTTCTTTAACTAGACATTTCAGCTTGTTGCTAGAATGGGAATCCAGTAAGATCACAGACTGCTCCCTCAAGCTAAAAGCAGCAATCACTGTGTTGTTGCTGAAGTGGCATTTCCCCAGTTATGGACACATTGTCATTGATACAGGGATATGTAGAAACTGTTCATAGTCAAGGTGTCCATTATGAGTTTATGGTACTGCATGAGTATCAGGTTGTGAACACTCTGTCCCATGATATATTATAGAGCAGTGGTTCTCAACCTTCCAATGCTGCAACCCTTTAATACAGTTCCTCATGTTGTGGTGACCCCCAACCATAAAATTATTTCTGTTGCTGCTTCATAACTGTAATTTTGTTACTATTCTGAATCGTAATGTAAACACCTGAAAGGCAGGTGTTTCCTTGACCTTTCTCACAAGCACAATGGACCACATCTGGTTGGACTAGATGACCTATAAGGTCCCTTCCAACTCTGTTAATCTGTTAATCTCAGAAAAATCAGAGTCTATGGTGCCTACTTAGAAATAGGACCTATTAGACTCGTCTGGAGACACATAGAGGAGCCTTGGTTCCTAAGACCATCAGAAATATGTGTTTTCCGATGGTCTTAGGCAACCCCTGTGAAAGGGTCGTTTGACCCCCAAAGGGGTCCCAACCCACAGGTTGAGAACCACTATTATAGAGGAAAGCCATTCATGTCTTTTTAATTTCATTGATGGCTAAACTCCCCATATGTCACTTTCATATATAATAAAGGAAAGGGGCAGGTGGACATATATTAACATTAAAGGGAGCAATGTGTAGGCAAAATGTGCTGAATGTTCTAATACTTGAATATTTCTCTTGATTCCCTACTATAATACTATGGCCAATCCAGAGAATGATCCGAAGGAATGGTAAAACAAAGGATAAGTTTCTCATGTTGTCTTTTTTACCCAGTAGTGGGATTCCAATTCTGGCACTACCGGTTCACTATTGGGAGCGTGCGGTGCTTCTGCGCATGCACAGAACATTCTGCGCATACACAGAGCATTTTTAAAGACATCTGGGTGGGTGGGTGGAGCCTTCCACTGCTGCCACTACCAATTCACCCAAACCAGGGCGAACTGGTAGCAACCCACCCCTGCTTTTACCATAACATAGTATCTCATCCCATTCCTACTTAAATATATCAACAAGACTGGCATATGAAAAGAAAGATGCCTAGCTAAAAAAATGAATTGTAAGTGACTGCACCAGGCTGACCTTGTTTGGGCTTTGAAGTTAAAGTTAGGCTGAATCAACAAATTCTACAGATAAGCTAAACTGGAAGCTCAAAAAGCATCTCAGAAAAAGGCAATGTCAAAACACTTCAGAAAAATTATGGATACGTATTTCCATGAAATCACCAAGGGTTGCTCTACATTCAAATGAGATGTTATCATTGAATACACTGGAACACACAGTAGCAATATTTAGAACATTTGCGTTAGGTTATAAGGCCTTTCTGTTAAAAAATTACCATTGCAGGAAAAAGAGTCAGACAGAAGTTTATGCTTGTTCTATCCCTATTCATATATATTGAATATACTGGTATTTTACAATCCCTCCCCCATTACTTTTCATTGGTATCCTGTTTTCACTGACTCAGAGAATGATCATAACCAACAAAACTTTTCCCTTCAGCCACCAACAAATTGTACTGATAATTTTTTACACCCACTTTTTTTTTTGCATTTTTTGCAGTGGTCTTAATATGACATAATGAGAACCTGGTTCTTATCACACAGTATTAAGCTATCATTGAAGTCATCCTCTGCTTCTCTTGTTTGGTTGTTGTTAGTAGTCTGGTAGAGTGGTGAAATCTGAACCAGTCTGCTACCGGTAATCTGGCCGTGCATTCACGCTGTACAGTGCACACCAAACACACACTGCACACATGCATGCACAGTACACGTCAAAAGGAGGCTTGGGAAGGTAAGTAGAGCAGCAGGGGGATCAGCTGTGCTGCATGATTTAGCTTCATTAGAAAGCAAGATTTCCTGCTTTCTAGCAAAGCTAAACCATGTGGCACAGCTGATTGTTGGAAATACCATTTCAAAGGAACCGGTAGCTTTTTTTTTACTACCGGTTTGCCCAAACCAGTAATTTTCTATCACTACCAGTTTACCTGAACTTGAGCAAACCAGTAGCATTTCACCCCTGGTCTGGTACTTAGAAGTGGTTGCAACCAAACAAGCATGGTTAGCACATTGTAGCACGATACGAATATCTAGAATTTTTCCATTGAATCCTGACCGTAATGTAAACAGAATAAGCAGTTTTGAAGCTCTGAATATTTTAGCTGTAATATACTTGGTTTCCTGAACCAAACACATGTTAAGACATAAGAAACTAGCATAAAGAAACTTAATTGGCTTATAACAAATCGGTTATCTCATGCGAGTCCTTTGTAATGCTGATTAGGAGAAGCCAATTGCCTTTCTTGCTTCAACTGTCAAATATAAATGCAAGAGGCTTGAATTGCAGAAACCTTTACGCGTGGTATATATTTGTACTAAATAATGTAAGGAATTCCTTATGAGTGAATAAACCTGCCAGATGGATTCAGTTTGCTCAGTTTGCAGGCTTCTTAAATTCCTTTATGGCTGCGGCAATGTAAAGATTAAAAGCCATCTATTTTCCTGCCACAGTCTGGAACATTTTTTTTCAAATGAAGTTGAGAGAGATAGAAAAAAATATTAGCAAAAACAGATGTGATTTCACCTGTCACAATAGAAAGAACAGATACTTTGTCAGCTATGACCAGATGGTTGCTTCTGTTTATACAAACTACTACATAGCTCTGCAGATTCTGTGGCCAGAATGTCCAGAAAAGCAGGCTCTAAGCTTGAGAAAAATTATCTGTTGCTGATACTACATCTTTTAATGGAGTATTCTTGAACTTAAGTTGGGGTCCAGTTCATGTTAGTGCACTTTTAAAACCAAATAAAGGCTTAAATCACTATTAACTGAGCTGCAGATAATGGTTGCAATGAAAGAGCAAGCAATCAGATGCCTTCCAGATTTTTTTGAAGGACAACACCTACATTCCCTTAATACTATAAAGAGCGAAATGCACTTCTGCCTTGATGTTTCTCTAAAGTAAACCTTGCTTCAGGTATAGATCAGCTTGCAAGAATCATACACCGAGCTAAGTTGCTATTTGTATGAATGTTTTTAATGGTTTAGTTCAGGGGTGTCAAACTCAAAGCCTATGGGCCAGATCTGGCCCTCAGGGTGCTTAGCTGTGGCCTGTGAGCCTGCCTGGGAAACAGCGAAGGACCACTGCTTCTGCCAGCTTGAGAGAGTGACATTCAGTCCTCCAGGCTCCATTTTTGGCCTCCATGGCCTCCTGCAACTCTCTGCCAGTGAAAACGGAGCTTGGGGAGTCAGTTTTCACTGTCAGAGAGCTGCAGGAGGCCATCGGGGCCAAAAATGGAGTGAGTGATGTTGAACTGGCCACACACCCCTGGCCACCACCAACTTGGCCCCCCGAGGTGAAACACAACCCTGATGCAGCCCTCAATGAAATCGAGTTTGACATCTCTGGTTTAGTTAGATGTCTGAACGCAACAAATTCGAGTTTATTCTATAAACCTTAACTAAGCAGTTTAGTGTTATGGATTAACTGAGTTACTGCATGCATAAAATAGGCAACCTAAATAGAACCATGAAGGAGACCTTAGATTAGATTGCGGTGTAAAAGTATAGGAGAATGGCATCAGTGAAGCTGTGATAATAAATCAGTTTGAGAGATGGTCACATTCTTCAAAATGTTGTTGTGGGATACATTGGCATGCTTTTGCAGCTTTGTTTTGGCTTCTGATGATAAATTATCAGTAGCGGTACTTTCTAATTAAAGGAATCTCCAAACAGAGAATTTATATATTCTTTCTTTCCACAGAATGGAAAAGTTTTATGAAATTGTCCTTGAGAAGCTCTGTGAAAATGTCATCACTGACTGTTGAGATCACTTAAATAAACTGAATAATTCATAATAGAATGATCCAAATCATCTTCCTGCTACTGACTGTCTCATTTTAAAACATACAAATTAAAAAAGAAACAATATTGGAATAAGGGCTTTATAGCTGTTTGGAAAAAAAAGATAATTTATTAACCTCTTGGTCAGCTGGGGATTTCCATCATCTTTAGGATACCACAGTAAGGTTCTACAAAATGTCAGGCTCCGGAGCATTTGTAGAGAGGGGTTCAACAAGAAGTTGGAAGAAAATGCTGTTTTAATGCAGCTGCTTTAAATCTTCTCATCAGGACGAAGTCTCGGCCTTAAATATGTACATTGTTCATCTTTTCCCCTCTTTAAACATCCATATCAACTCAAAATAGAGTCAGGTATCATATATACTACGCACTTTGCTGCGCTAACATATATGCAGCAATTTCTCGTCTATGCATTAGGAGTGGAGTAACTTTGGTCCCCTGTGGGTTTTTACTTCTGTAAAGAGACACAGGATCCATAAATGGGAAAGAGTCATTATGATAGTAATGAGATTCATAAGAGTACTTGGAGAGATTAGATAGCTAAAGGTGCATGATTCAGTCCTTCTGGTATCATGCCATGTTAGGGTGGTTAATTGCAAGGTTTTAACCTAGCTTTCTTTCACATCTTTTTAAGAAAGCAGAATTGGGTTTTTGTTTTTTTTCCTGGCAGTCATCCTGCATTTACTGCTCCTCTTCTTCGCTTATTTTTCTTATGCTGGGAAGTGTTGACACAAAACAACATTTAAATATGTTATTTTTCTGGATCTGTCTCAACTACGAAGAAAGCTTTGTTCACTTCTCAGTCTGATCATGATCCACTCAGCATGGATATTATTAATAAAGGCACTGAGTAACTAAGCCGCATCCAAATAAGCTCTCTATAGTCCTTAAGTCATACTTGCACTAGATGCATTTCTAATCATTGCTTTTGTTTAACTCTTATGACAAAGAGATGCTTTCTGAGGGAAGTCCTGATTCTGGGGTTAAACAGACGCTATGTGAACTCATGTACAAAGAATGAGCATTTAAAGGAATTCTATATATCAATAAACCATATACAATCTACAAGTGCATTCTTAATAATGAGAGTTTTGTCCCATATTGCATAGGTTGCCCACAAATGAAGACTCTTGATGTTGCAATCCCTATGTATGACTGAACAGTAGTTTTCCAGCTGCTGAGCTAAAACTGTGCATATATGCTTTGGGATGTGAGGGTGGAATCTGCCCTCTGGCCTCTCTAAAGTACCAAAGCTTTTAGACTGAAACCCTCCTGCCAGCAACAGAGCTGTACTGTAGAGATAAAAGTGGTCTCTCTCTCTCTCATCATCTCTAGAGGGGAAAATATGAAGGAGGGGAAGAGATAAACCAGCATCCATCTGCACTGATATTTACACACTTTGCCAAAATGACAACATTATTGCTTGCTCAAAATTTTGAGCTGCCAGACTATTTTCCACATAATTTAATACTCAATTACCGTAATTTATTGTGGGTGGGTAAGAGAAAACTACAAACATGCCAATTCCCTTTGGATCCTTGGTTTTATGACTCTGCAAGGATCTTGCATGTATGCAAATACAACACAGTAGTTTTCCTTGCAGACCAGGCCCAACTTCCCACAGCCTTAGGCAGCTGTAAAATTTTGGTAGGCCTGTCAATTGTACTGTAATAAAAATGCCAAGCTAACCTCCTGAGACTTGAAAACTGACTAGGGCAGCACCTCAGTGTGGGAGGGAGCTATTTGATTTTTCCATGGGAGAATTAAATTGGAATGTATTATCTTCATACGATGTACATTTCATAGATTTTATTCAGGGTCATCATAAGCCAGATCAAACAAAGTTTAGGGTAGTAGAAGAATATTCCAATCTTGGTTATTTAAATATTACAAACCTTACAGATGATAATACTACATTATTATGGTTTATCTCTTATGACTGATAATCCCTTCCCTCTTTCTATAGGCTCACAGCAAGTTCTGTTTATACATAAATAAAGTACCCACGCTAGACAGTCAAATACCTTTTTGACTAGGTTTATGCATTGTATACATTGTAATTTGTTCAATAAATGGGGTTAAATTATGGCCCAGTTCAATGAATGAAGCAGGTTTGCCTTTGCTGAAAATGAGAATAGCTAATGATTCAATGAAATTGATTCCATTTTTATACTTGCTTTATATATAGAAGATACTGTAAAATGCATCTGTAAATAATATTGAAAGTGATGCATGGTTAAATTTCCTTTAGTGGGGAAGGAAATGGAATCAAGTCATAAAAATTCCAGGAAAGATGCCAGCTTTGTAGAAGTTTTATAATTTCTACAAGATTCAGTTGATGATAATGATGATTTCGAAGTCTGGCCTGCTGAATAAATAGCTATCCCTTAGCCCAATTGTTAATCTGGGACTACATTTTAATGGAAAGAAATAGCAAGCATTGCTTTCCCTGGTATCTAATTTAATTAGATTTTTATCTAAGGGGAATCATTAAACTTTATAGTCTAGATTCCATCCTCCTCCCCCACAAATCTACAAGTTTCAATCCAGAGAAGTTTTTACTTGTTCAATTTTGTAAGAACATGTTTCAAACACCCTAGTTATATTGAGATGATCCAACACGGAATCTCTGAAAATGATCCAACACAGAATCTCTGAAAATTACTGATTGTTCTGCATTTAAGGAAAAATAATATATGAATGGAAGCATGTTCATCAACAAAGCATGAACAGGCATGATATGGAAGAACATGAATGACTGAATTTGTTAACTTCTCAAAAGTCTTCTCAAACTGAAATTTAAGTAAATACCATTACTTATTTTAATGTGAATTTGTTTTGAACTATTTATGCATCAGTTTGGGAAATGGTTTGAGACGTTTTCTGAATATCTTTATTTTTACTTGCCCTTTCCTTAAGATGTGTATTGAGAATATTTGTCCAGTGTAGGATTGGATGGTATGCTATTTTTAATATTCCATTTTATGGAATACCAGCCCTCTGGAAGTATGGTTCTCCTGATCCTCCTTACATTTAGTAAACAAGCCAAAACTGTTTTGTTCCACTGAGGGTTCAGCTCTTAGTTTAGGTACAAGGATAGTTTTGACAACTACTTATTGTTAATTATATTGTTTTATTACTTATATTCAGTTTTTACTTTTTCTTTTGATGTTATGGTATCTTGTACAGAGCCTGTTGGGAGCAGGGCAAGTTATAAATATTGCTAAACAAATAAATACAGTTCTGCACACTTCTTAATATATGCATTTATGATGGACAGAATTTTTGAACTGTTGCAATTGCTCTTTTATTCCTTTTATCGGTATGTCATACTCTTTAATTTTCCCCCTGAAGGAGTCAGTGGTGGACAAAATAATGGTAGACTTTGTCATCATAGAGAAATGAAAGTGTTTAACCAAAACAGAAATGCATCACATTTAATTTGAAGATGGAGTAGAAACTCACATACCCCAGAATGCTAGAAAGTGGACAATAGATTTGGTTATAGAAATAAACTATCAGGTCTAAGTCCAGGAAGACATGGTGAGATCCATTTGGATCCAATTCTTTATGTTCTTACATCTATTAGACAGAAGTTTGTCAGATTAAAGTTATAATCTTCTAATATAATAGATATACTCTGGGGCAGTCTAAGGTATGGCTATACTGAATCTTTTCTTTCAACCTAATCTAGTTTAGGTGTGTCTCTTGTCTTTTGACCCTTCTCTGGAATGTGCTGCCTCCTTCCTGGGAAATCATGGTGCTACTGCCAACATTCCCTCCCCCACTCCTTCTTCAGCTGAACATTCCATCCCATAAACAAATAAATAGCCAGGCTGTTTATTTTTCAGGTAATGTTACATAAAATAAATAAAATAATAAGCCAAAGAAATTAAAGGCATGGTGTAAGAAAAGTAGAATAACTATATCCAGTTGTATAGCCACATCATTTTATAGCTATACCTTTGCATGACTTTCTATATGTGGAAATCATTCTTGATTCCACCACATCTATATATCAACATATCCATTGTTGTTTGTTTTGTGAATGTCACACTTCTCTCATTTTATTTCTGATCCAATGGAATGTTATAAAGAAATTATGTAAAGGCAATTGGTTTCTAAAAATCAAACTCAATATAATCAAATTTTGTCTCAGCAGGAAGGATGATTTTGAAAATTTCAGGCTAAAAGCTGGAGAGAAAAGCAGTCCAGAAAAATTCCTTCAAAGAATCCCAATTAAAAAATGGATTTGGACAGAGGATCAGAATTTTGGTAGCTCTTCAATTCTAAATTCCCTTTCTTTCTCCTCCCCCTTCCTGGTCATATAGCTCAGAATAGCTATATTGTTAAGAGATCGCAAAAAATTCCAGAAGCCATGGGCTAAAAATCTATGGAGGTTCTCAGTCATCCAGGTCATAGTTGTCCCAAAAGTGCTTTTTCAAAGGGCAATTGGACTTTCTTTGTTTTTCCTTGGAAGATATTTCACTTCTCATACAAGAAGCTTCTCCAGTTCTGAAGAAGATTCAGTTCTGAAGAAACTGAAGGAATTTCTTAGATGAGAAGTAAAATGTCTTCAAGGAAAAACAAAGGAAGTCCAGTTGCTTTTTGAAAAAGCACCTTTGGGACATGAGCGGCATACTATCCCAAGCTTTTTGGAGAACTTCTTCATTCCAAACACAGTGTTTCTCTTCCTCCTCCTCTTCAAAAAAGTCATTCAACTTTTTTATTCAATTCACATTATTCATCACACATTCACTTCTGACCAAACATATTAAACAAATTACAAGTCTCAAATCTGTTTTAACATTTCTTCAATTAGAGCAACTATGTTTGCTGCCTCTCTGCTTTTCAGCATTCTTGTAAAGGAGGCACTTCTCCCTCTCTCTCTTCTCCCTCTCTCTCTCTCTCTCTCTCTCTCTCTCTCTCTCTCTCTCTCTCTCTCTTTTGCAAGAAAGAAGAGGGTAATAACTTTACATGCTGTAGACTTCTTTGAATCATTTGATGTGGCATTTTTTTGTTCCCTAAACTCTTAATTTTGTTTTTAAATGCCATCTATGTTGTTCATTAGCTAATGTCCCAATTACACAGAATGTGACACTTAATGGTTAGTTGCATCATGACTGGAATTGTGACACTTTTTCATTTTATGTTTCATTGCATTTCTAAGTTGCTGCATAGAATGATGAATTTAGAAGTGGAAAAGCACCAGCTGTTTTCTTTCTCCATCAACAGCACTTATACTGAGCTAGAGCAACCGCTCGTTTAATGAATCTAGAGACATCATAACATTTCATCTAGTTCAAGTTCCCTTATCTTTCATCACACAGTCAGCCAGATGTTCAGACTGGATTTGGGATTTTTGTCCACCTATCAAGTTCTTCCCAAGGACCTAGGATATACAGATGTGGATTATTATTGCCACAAAATTAATGTTAATGACATAATCATGACTCAACCCCTCCAAGACCGAGTGGCTGTGGATCCTGGCATCTCAGAGTCTAGAGCCCATCACTTTTGATGGGAGGGGAGTGTCTTGCTCCCTCTGAAAGGGCCTGCAATCTAGGCATCCTCCTGGACTTGCAGATGTCTCTAGAGGACCATCTCACGGCTGTGACCAGGGGGGCTTTTGCACAGGTTCGCCTAGTGCGCCAGTTGCGCCCCTTCCTAGACAGAGATGCCCTTCG
>JANHFM010006244.1:364127-374467 GCA_032468115.1 Grayia smithii | reverse complement strand
TTATAGTTTTAACTTAAATTTTAATACTAAATTTTTAATTTAACTTAATTTTAAATTCCAATTTTAATTAATTAGATATATTAATGTATTTATATAAATGGTTTTATTTGATTGTTCCTGTTTGTCCGTATTGTGAGCCGCCCAGAGTCCTCTGTGAGATGGGCGGCATATAAATACAAATAATAAATAAATAAATCAGCAAGCTCATTTTGATGGCTACTGAAAACTCATTATAAAAGTTCCAACCCCCTCCCCTCTGTATGTACACACACACACACACACACACACACACACACACACACACACATGAACAAGCTAGGATTTGGACTATAATGGTCTATGATATCTTACTGAAATCAAAAATTGTAACACTAACACTTATCTAGTATACAACAGAATCTTGGTTACTTGCTCCTGGGCCAAATAAACTTGGTTACATTCTGTTTTCCAGGATTCTTCCTGTAAACTCAGTCAATCCTTTGCATCAGTTAACCAAGCAAATATTCAGCTAACCAGCTGGCAATGTTTAGATGCCATGTGTTTTTTAAAAAATTGGCATCACATTAATCGTTTTTCTGTTTATTTGTTGTTGTTGTTTTTTTGAAGATTAAAAACTGCACATTTGATTTCTTTTACGGACTCCCACACAGATATGCCTTGGAACGAATGGATTTGTACATTACCCCTTGCTATTTCCCTCAGTTTTTCAGTCTTCCTTTCTTATAATCACAAGCCATAAACGTTTTCGGCCATCTACACAATGAAAACAGTGCCAGCCCTACTATTCCTTCTTTCTCCTCAGATGTCCTCAAAAGGCAAGAAGAGAAGAATTATACTTTATGGATATAGATCACAGTTTATTCACACAATCTTGCAAGATTGTGTTTTTTCTCCCCTCGAATCAGGAAGGAGCAAGAATTAGTCTTGCCCTGATTATCTTTTCCAAGACTCAAGGAATGTACCCATCCTTTTTGATTTTGTAAGGGTTCTGAATATTTTCCACAAGGCAATCCCCATTGCTTTCTATATTTGATTAGGATTTTTTTTTCCAGATCATTACTTGAACATAAACAAATTTAGGGACACTGGCTTTAATAATCAGAGATTATTAAACAACAACAATAAAAATAGCCCAGTCAAGGATTATGAATGCATTTGTCATCTTTACAGGGGAAGTGAGAATGCCATCATCAGTGTTCCATAAATCCATTCAAAAATGTGCACGGTGCTATTTCGTCTAAATTGAACCTTCTATAGCTCAGGTATTCCTCCGAGCATTTACTAAATCTGTGTGAAAGAAATGAACATATAGCAGCAGAAGTAGAGGAGGAAGAATTGGATTGTATACATAAGGTTTGCAAGTGTAACGGCAGAGATGCTATTCATAGATCCCTGTGTGCCAGATTGTAGCTATATTAGGAAGAAAGAAGGAATATAAGTAACACACTCCAGCTCTGGCTATTTTCAATACCAAAGAGATATGGGCTTCATGAAATAGTTCCCAGGGGAAAGGAACCACCTGAAAATTTGGAGTAATGTGATCTAGAGGAAATCTTGTTTGCCATAAATAAAATTCTTCCAGTAAACTACTACCAGCTATGCCCCATTAAGTTGTTTCTTGTTTGATAATGCACACAGCTACTTATATAATTGTGTTTATACACTACCTATTGGTTTGAATGAAAGTATCACTGTATAAGTGAGGAAAACAGGATACTCTCTGCATGTTAAGTTGTTCCAAGGCATAGAGGATGGGTCTTTTCAGTAGTCCCCACTTCTCATCTCTGGAAGGCTTTTCGCAGTGATGGATATCTGGGTGCAATTTTATTGCCTATTTAGAGTTACACAGAGATGTTGGGGAAGAAAAAAAATGATGTGTTGACTTCTAATATGGAGAATATAAAAGCCGTGGTTGCACAGTGGTTAGAATGCAGTATTATAGGCTGATTCTGCCAGCTGCCAGCAGTTTGATCCTGTCCAGCTTGAGGTTGACTCAGTCTTCCATCCTTCTGAGATCAGTAAAATGAGGACCCAGATTATTGGGTCCTCATATACTGATTCTGTAAACCGCTTAGAGAGGGCTGTAAAGCACTACAAAGTGGTATATAAGTCTTACTATATTTTTTGGAGTATAAGACACACCTTAGTTTTTGGGGAGGAAAATAAGAAAAAAGCTGATTGGGTGGATCTGCCTCCCGGAATATCCCCAATCAGCTATTCCCAGAGCTGAATTTTAGCAACAGGTTCCTTGGTTGTGAGCTCTGTGCTTGGCTTTTTTTTACTGCCTCTGGAACTTCTGAAACTCTGTTTCAGAAAAAACTTTTTTTTTTCTGCCTCTGAAGGCCTCCAAAACACAGCTTCAGAAAAAAACCCTCTGAGGCTTTTTTTCTGAATCTCTGTTTGGAGGCTTTTTTTCTGAATCTCTGTTTGGAGGCTTTTTTTCTGAATCTCTGTTTGGAGGCTTTTTTTCTGAAGCTTATTTTGGAGGCTTTTTTACTGAAGCTTTTTTCGGAGGCTTTTTCCAGCCTCTGAAATCTCCGTTTGAGAAGCTGGGCCAGGCTATATTTGGAATATAAGATGCACCCTGATTTTCACCCTCTTTTTGGGGGAAAAAGGTGCATCTTATATTGCAAAAAATACGGTAAATGATATTACTGTTGCTATTTGGTGATTTTCATTTTAGTGTTATTATCCATTTTATTATGGATTTTAATTTTTTCAGTGCTAAAGTAAGAGGTCCTAGGAAGGATGATATCCAAAGAAATGAGAAATAATGAAATGAAATTTTATAGATAGATGATAGATAGATAGATAGATAGATAGATAGATAGATAGATAGATAGATAGATAGATGTATAGGTGTAGGTATAGGTGTAGATGTAGATATATAGGGAGAATGTGAATGAAAGAGAAAGAATGAGAAAGCGGTATTCTTAACTCTAGCTTCAGCTGAAATGTTGTTGTTAGTTGCAAAGACCCATCGTAACCCCATGGACAACTTTCCTCCAGGTCTTCCTGTCCTCTACCATTCCCCAGAGACCATTTAAGCTCACGCCGACTGCTTCAGTGACTCCATCTAGCCACCTCATTCTCTGCCATCCCATTCTTCTTTTGCCCTCAATTGTTCCCAGCATTAGGCTCTTCTCCAGTGAGTCCTTCTTTCTGCTGAAATATTCAGCTAAAATAACTATGCTTAATTCTGATGAAGTGAACCATGACCCACCCCTTAAAAACAAACATCTTGTTCCAACAGCGACATTGCTGATGGAACAGCATAAAACAACAATAAACACACTTACCTGTTTTGTATCCAGATACAAGAGGTCCTTCCTGACCTCTTTTAATCTTATCTGTCTAATTATTGTTCTATATATCAGCCAGCTCCTATTGCCCCCCTTGCCTGCTCAATGCTGGCTCATTCTAGTTGTCTAAGCCCTTCACTTGACCTCTTCTACTCACAAGAGCCTTGCTTTCTGATTAATGAGGCCTGGCTGGCTGGCTGTACTTCTCTGATGATGCTGAATGGCAGAGAATAGTGGGGTGGGGAGGAATAGAAACAAATAAGAGAAACTAGCAGACACCAGCTCTATGCATAAAATGCCTACCAGGAGTCAATTAGCTATTAAAGTTGCTAGTCATAACCTTGTTTGAACTCTTTTTTAGCAGCACACAGCCCAGAGGAAAATGCAATTCTCTAAAGCATTCCAGATGAGGAATAACTGCTTAAGGTCTTAGGCGGGAGATTTGGGATGAGATTTGCATTGCTTATATGATCTTCTGATAGTGGCCTGTTAGGCATTGTAAGTAGAGGAAGACATGATGATGACCTAGTTTTTAGCGATTTTAATTCTTATTTAAGATTTTTAAAAATTGTCAAGATAAGGCATGCCATCATGGGGTTCTAAAATTAAAACATTTGTTGAATACAACCAAGCAATTGTAATAATGGAGTGTTTGCCTATCTCTGGATGATTCATTACTGGATTATAGACTGGAATCTCTTTTGGTCATTTTAACAACTATATAACAAAGCAGCTGGCCAATAAGGCATAATGTGTAGATCCTTTTATAATACAATATTTTAGTGCCTGATATTACATAGTTTCTGAATGCTAAGATTTGTTAGCTATTAAAGAAGTGTAAATCTTGTTTTCTACTAAGTTTTCTTCATTAACTTAGTATCATGCTATTTATCTATCCAATTTTTCTACTATATATGATTTATTATGGAATCATTCAGACATTTAGGTATATGTTGTCAAAAACTAATTGATTAAATCCAACTTAAATTAGCTTGATTTATAGAACATGTTATTTCTGTTGGTCAACAGGAATTAAATGAAATAAGCAAGATAAAGCTCAGTTTAAAAATGAAATGTTCCAAAGAAAGCCTTTTGTTTTGTAAGTAATTTTCCTACTCCAGATTGAGAACTGTAGTTTATTCAGTCTGAAAAAGCATTATTTCACAACCCACTCTGGCCTATTCAGCTCTCTTGATTGGTTCTTCTTTATGTAGCATAGAACCTTTTCATGATGACATTCAGAATGTATACCGTTTATGGCATTATTAGGCATATGCACTGTTCATTGCAATAAAATTGCCAATTTTCCATAACCATCCTAGGTACTTCATATCTGTGGGTCAGTCTTAGAAACCTGTTCTCTCTGTCACACTGTTGCTTGTAGAAGCTTTTTTAAAAATACTGTACAATTTATACTAATTGGGATGGTGAGCTCATATTATTGGGAAGTGATCTTAGTGACCTTGACTGATCACTATAAAAACTAAAAAAAAAGTCAGGCCTACTAAGTGAGATGGGAGACTACTAGAATATTTCTGTGCTATAGGTTAAACTGGGAGATCAAGAAGATATTGTAGAATGCAAAATTGAACTTTGAAATTGTTATAATGAACATGTCCATAATATCACAAGTTGAACATGAAGGGGTCTCTATAGATGAAACACTCTGTTTTTACCTACACTAGAATAAGATTGGTTTAAACCACCCTTTCCTAGTGAGAAATATTTCTATTCTCTCAGTAGAAACATAATTGCATCCTCTTAATTTTGAGCAATTTTTTCCTTATATATTTCCCTTTTCGAAAGAAGGTGAATTTTGGAACATAAAGAGAAACAAAATGTTTGTGAAACTAAAGCTCTGGTGATGCTACTTACCTAGCGAGACTCTAATTTTAATCAGCTACAAGAAAAGAGTAGAAAAGCAAGTTCTACACTTTAAGGTGTTAACCGATAAAAATGGAGGCTGATAGTTGCAGCCAGTGCAGAAGTAATTAACTTGCTTTTCATTTGCATTCAGATGGTGCATTTCCATTCTTTCAAGCAGTAAGTGAATTACTCATTACAAGTCAGTTTTTACAGGATGTTTCCTCCTGGGAGGTCAGAATTCTAATGTATTTGTCTACATTAGTGTGACAGTTACCTCCATGGTAACAGTTCAGGAGCACATCATTGTAACTGCTTGCATACAGGATACCTTTTGCTAAAATTAAAAGGCTACTTCTTCTTGCAGCATCTGAATGAATCTGAATGATGTGGGCTACTAAGCAATGGATTTGAACTTAACAGTTCAGCAATGGCATTTTGTAAAAATGTCACCAGAGTCAATGTTGCCATTAATAATTTTCTCTTCTTTAAACTGAGTAAATTTAGTACTCAGAAAAGTGACAAACTAGTGACAGCCATTAGAGTAAATTGCATTGAGAGCAGGCAGGACACAAATGCTACAGACATGCTGCTCTATCAACATCTTCTTTTTGAACTTGTAGCATTTTTTTCCAGATCTGAACCTATCACTTGATTTTGCCAATATGTTATAGAATCATGTTTATATGAACCATGGTGGTGCAGTGGTTAGAATGCAGTACTGGAGGCTACTTCTGCTGCCAGTTGGCTGCCTGCAATTTGGCAATTCGAGTCTCACTGGCTCCAGGTTGACTCAGTCTTCCATTCTTTTGAGGTAAAATGAAGACCAAGATTGTTGGGACAATATGCTGACTCTGTAAATCACTTAAAGAGGGCTGTAAAGCACTGTGAAGCAGTATATAAGTCTAAGTGCTATTGCTATATGAAAAGATGTGTTTACTCTTTAGTATGCTTTCTAAAAAAAAATTCAGTATGTATAAATACATATTATTCATTTAGTCTCTTCAAAACTGTGAGATGTGTTTTAAGTTAAGACATAGGGATTCTGATCCAGCTTAGTCATTAGTGATGACTAATTCCACTGTAAGCAGGAAATGGAAGTTCATCCATGGGCATCAGTATGTTTTACCAGTTAGTGTGTTGGGCTTGGACAGGGAGAACAAATCATTGGTATTCCTCTCTTTATTCTCTTTGCATAAAAAGTTTCCTTTTATATGTCTAAGATTTTTGTTTGTTTGTTTACAAGCTATGCAGGAGCCTGCTTCCTATTTTTGTAGCAGTAACAGATTTGAGATCTAAATGGGAATGCATCTTTTTTTTTTTTAAGGTGGGGACCTGGGAGCAACTTTTCAGACAGTTAAGGCTGCAAAGTTCTCTCTCTGTCTCACACAGCACCAAAGGCAGCAAGAGAATTATTTTTATCTGAGCAATTGGCGAGAGTGGGAAGAGGAGATGAAGATAAGTAAAAGAGATGTGTTATATATGCATTAACAGACTAATGAAGCCTTACTGTTTATCAGCTGATAAGACCAGGTTGTCACTCAGCTGTAAATCCAGAGAAAATATATTATAGATTTGTTACTTGCTTAGTATTCATTTCTATCCCTTGATTTTTATCAAGACTTTTCACTATGTTAGTTTTCAAATTTTATACTGGACTTTCATCATGATCCCCCAGTAAAATGTGCTTCCTTTCAAACCTTGAAAATTATTGCTTCTGGGGATTTTAAAAACCATGACCTTCTACAGGGAAAAAAACAATCTGTAAAACAGTCTTCTGCTTTGAGAAGATTTCTTCTATCTTCTCAAGAGTGCAAAATATTGAAAAGGTAGATTTAATGTCATTTTTGATAAGTTTGTCTTTATCTGTTCTATTGCAACTAGGCATAAAATGTAGAATAAAATTGCAGTCAACAAGATGTAATGGCTCTTTATTTATTTTAGCAATTTGGAGGCCACCTGATTCATGATGGTTTTAGTTGGCTTACATTTTTAAAAAGGGAGAACAATACAAAAAAAAAGATTAATATTAATGGCCTGAAGACAAAGACATAAAGAAAAACCACCCAACAAGACTTCCATCCTCAACCTACTCCAAGACCTGGGAGGACAGCTAGGTTTTCAATAGTTTCCTGAAAGTGATCTGGATCTCAGGATGAAGAGGTTATCATTTCAGTGTAGCTAATTAGGATTGGAAAGATCCTGGCTCAAATGAAATTTATTGGAAGACACTGGGTAGTTTTTAATTCTCAGCTTAATGTACTTAAAAGAATAGTTGTGAGAATACATTGGAAACCTGTATATTGCCTTGGTTTCCTTGCGGAACATTAAAATGCAAACAAGAATAAATTTGTATCAGTCATCAGTCAAGGAATTGCCATAGACCAAGGATAACATGCTTGGTATAGTTAAGACTGCATTAGCTATTGCTCCTTTTTTACTTCTTAAGTAGTTAATGTTTGTAAATGTAAAATGTCCCTGAAGTTCTCAGTATTATTACTGGCTCTAAAACTTATATTTGACAAGCAAAAGTCAAATATGCACATTAAACAGTAGAGGTAAAACCACTTTAAATGCATCATTAATTCTTTCAATAAGATTGCATATGAAACCCTGAAGCATTCACAGTGAGCTAAGCATTATCTTGTTTCGTTTTGGGAATCATTCAATATTTTTTCTTTGAGAGGAACAGCCACAAGAGAGCTTATTTATTAAACCTCTTTGTAAAAGAAGTAAAATTTTAATATCAGTACAGTATTTCAGAGTTATACTAAATAAAATGCTCTGTGATTTTTTTCAAAATTGTTTAGAACATTTAAGAATCCAGGAATATCAGAAATTGCTTTTCAATGCTATAATTCCAATCTTCAGTCTAAAGTCAAATTTTGAAACCTAGAGATGTGTGAATTCTTTTTCCAACACCTAATCTTATACTTGAAAGCCAGGATTTAAAAGCAATTTATGTTTACAGTTCTGACATTTGCCTATCAAATTATTTTTTTAAAAAATTGACAGGGGCATCATTTTCAAAGACATCATTTCCCAAGAATTTTGCAATATGTTGATGAACTGCTATAGTAAGCACAATAAAACTGATCTCGATGACAAGGGGTATTTGCAAAATTATGGGTTTTATTCAGGCTGCTTTTATTCAAAGCTTTTGTTAGTCATCATGAATAAGTGGATCACCGTGATATTAGATCATTGGTTAGCTTTTCTTTAGGATATAGATATATTGCTCTGAAATAATGGTAGAAGATCCAGGTTTCATAACATAGTGTTAGTTAAACAATCAGACAAAAGGCCTAAAATGTTTTGTACAATCCATGAGGATTTTTAAAAGAATGTATTTTCTCAATACAGCAATTGAAAGCTACAAAATGTATTTCTTGGATTGAGTATGTTAATATATAATCTATGTTATGCTTCTTGGTTATTATATTGCATGTATCAATACTAGGCCTATCTGGATAATATCTAGTTCTCAATTTTTTTGGGCAGGTTAGACTATTGACACTTGCCTGTGTCCATTTAGAAAAAAGAAAGCTATTAGATGTTATTTTAATTTATCTCAATATCCTGATTAGTGTTATTTGGGAGTTGGTTGGATGGGTACTTTCAACTATCCAGTAATGCATAAACAGTTTTGAGGCTAAGTATGTCTACTACTATGGTTCCACTATAAGAAAAGGTTTCATCACTTCCTATACAGAAGAATATATGAATTACTTATGGTCAGCAATCTAGTTCCCTGAAAGACACAGCTTAGTTTTATTCATAAGTTAAATGCTTTGGATACTGAAGCTAGTATATAAAAGGAGTCAATTTTCTACAAAATTTCAGCCTGTAAATGTCTCATTGCAATTTCATATTTTTCCACAGTAGGGCATCACAATTCTTCAAACTTCTTTAATTAAAGAGATCCCTTTAAAATATCTTAAATCAATACTACTACAACTGTCGCATTCAGTGTAGAAGCTAGACCCACTTTCTTTCTTGTCCTGATGTACAGGGTGGTGGCAGGAGTCAATATAATTCATGGGAAATTCTGGAGCTGTCTCTTCTACTATTACATATTTTTCTCATCAGATAGATGGTAGTAGATAAATTATCAAGCTTCACCCCATGAGTCCCTATGAACTTGCTGGTCTTTGGAAAATGGAAAAGAATCTTCCCTTATTAAGTTTGCCCATACCTTGTCGTGCCACCCGAAGCTTATATGCATTAAGATCCCTTCTCCTTTCTCTGTTATTTCTCTTTTTTAATTTCTCCTCATTAACGCAGCTCGATTTTTCTCCCTTTCTGCATTCCAAATAAATCAACGGTCTCCAGCAGGCTGTGAGTCTGATGGTAGAAGATGAAAAAGGGCAATTGGATTCAGCTTCAAATGCACGTGTGCCTTAATTGGTTCTAATATAACAGCATTCACTTCCATAAATATTTCAAAAGTATTCGGATTTCTTGGGAGCAGCAACTGAACATCAGTTTAACTAACCTTTCCCTGTGACCTGCATTGAATGAATCCTGTCTGTAAAGGCTTCTTCTTGCAGTGATATTTACACCCTGCATCAAAATTATTTTATTTTAGTGTGACATCTAACTAGACTTTTTATGTCTAGTTTTAAAAATCTTAGAAATCTTTGGTTTCTTCTACAGTTCTACAGATCAGTAGGACTTTTTAAAGATGTAATTGTCATTAGGAAAGCAACCATTTTTTAAGTGGACAAATTGGGCATTGGATCTGGAACAGTTGTTACAGGAGATTTCTGGATGACCTCTTTCTTAATGTGTAGCATGGTATAGAGAGAACTGCATCCATTTCCCTTCTTTTCTAGAAGGGAAAAGAGAAATGTGAATGTTTAGGTTCTCTCTTGAATTAAGGAAGAATTATGAGTCTAATTTTGTTAGACTTTCTTATTAAAGTCCTGAAATAGAATGGTAAGTTATATTTCAATGTTTTGGTCAAGCTATAATCTAAAATTTCTTCTTTGCAAAATGATATGGCCAACTGAAAGGGCAGTGTACTCTCTTCTGCAGAAGTCATCTGTTCCATTTCCTAATGTGACTAGCCCTCAAGCCTTCTGAATCACTAGATACTTTAGATCAGTGGTTCTCAACCTTCCTAATGCCGTAACCCTTTAATACAGTTCCTCATGTTGTGGTGACCCCCAACCA
>JANHFM010006244.1:315570-326468 GCA_032468115.1 Grayia smithii | reverse complement strand
CTTCTATAGTATTGCTTTTGATAGGTAGGACTATTTTTTTCTTTTGTGTAAAAATAGATGCAAAGAATGAATTAAGCAGCTCTGCTTAATTCTTGTCATCTTCTCCCTTTAGCGGACCAATTGTTTCCTTGATTTTTTCTCCTTTGTTGCTTACATGTTGAACATGGGTACATGGTAATCATAGCATATTAATCCACTTTTCTTGGTTTCTTTGATAACATTAACTATAACCACATAGACTGAGTTCATGCAGCATATTAGAATAATTCTTTTGAATTCTCCAGCATTTCACTTTCTTGAAGGATAGAGATTGATTGACTCCATATGTATAAAGGAAAGAAGAGGAAAGAAAAACTCACAAAACAATAGAAAATAAATAGGAAATCAAACGTGTTAATTAGAATAGGTCAAATAGTTTTCTAATCAGTATTCCCAGTGGGAAAATACTTATTCAGTAAAGAAAAATATCAGCATGTTCTGCCATTGATAGCTAATGAATATCCATCCATCATTGCATCATTTTTTGTACATTATACCTAATTCTGTTTGTATACAGTAACGATTTAACTTGTGTTAGTGTTATTTTTGACATATAGCTCAGCTTGAATATTTACAAAAGCCAATGAATCTTCCAAAACATAATTAATATGTCAAATAACATTTGTCCAAAAGAGAACAAGTATAAAATAAAACTACACTTTGAAAATCATAATGTAATTATAATTATTATAATTATAGTATATTTGAGTAAATTGTGTTAATTGCAATTTTTAATGTAATTCAAAACTAACAATATGAAAATTACAATATGTCTAAGTAAATGTGACAAATGGATGCTAAAATGGCCTTCCAGTGATGTTCAGGTACCAGATTCTTCAATTTCTTATTTCATTTCTCTTATGCTTCAGTACATTCTGACAAATTTTAATAAATAGTCATGATAAAATGGCTGTAATGGCAAATTTTGAATATGTAGGACTTGATATTTTTTGACCTTAGAAAAAAGGGATCATTTTAAAACCTCCTTCTCTGACAATGAAATATTTTTGAACAAAAAGGCAGAAAGTGGGGAACTTTCTCAGAAAAACAATTAAAATAATTTATGATAATTGTTTTAAAAGTTTTAATAAATAGAATAATACTTTATAGCTTAAATTATCTGTGTTGAACCTTTATTTTTTAAAGTAATAATGTTATCCAACATGTTCAGTTTAAATGGAGCTATCTGTGAACTCGGCTGAAAATCTTAAGATATATATCTTGATATTCTCAACCTGACACCTTTGTTCCTTTTTGAACATCTTTGAACCTTTGAAATTGACCAAAATGAACATAGTAGCTTCCCGATGTTCAGATATTATATTCAAAAGAGGCCATAAAAGCCTAGTTTTTTTTTATATAAAGGGGTCAGATTTATCAACAGCTTCCAATGCATTATATTGCAGAATGTCTTTTTATTCAATGCATACAGGCTGTGAATGGACAAGAACTATTTGCATTAAAATAAAAGAGTAACCACATAGCTAACATAAACTTTACAACATGGTACAAAGTTACCAGAAGAATTTTAAAAGAAGCTTTTGAAATCAATGGGAATGAATCCGTCTGTGAGAATGACTGACCCTTTGTGTACATGGCTGAGATAGCAGTCTGTCTCTGCCTTTTTCCTCCAACAGCTAGAGAACACTCCTTAAAGCAGGGGTCCCCAACCACCGGTCTGTGGACTAGCGGCTCAGGGACTAAGACACTGAGCTTGTCGATCAGAAAGGTCAGCAGTTTGAATCCCTATAGGTTTCCTGCATGAGGACTAGATGACCTCCAAGGTCCCTTCCAACTCTGTTACTGTGTGCCAGCAACTGGGCCACACAAACAAGTGAATCCCCATCTCTGGGATGTATGCAGCACTCAACACCACCACCACCACCCCCAGTCCATGGAAAAACCTTTCTCCACGTAACGATATTTGGTGCCCAAAAGGTTTGGGGATGCTACCTTAAATGAACACCATTTTTCAAACATTCAGCATACTGTATATATTCAATCAATCTCTGCTCCCTTGGTAAAAATGCTCGAAACAACACCTGGCTTTGCAAAGGTTTTATGCAGCAGTTTGTCCCTCTCTCTCTTTGGCTGCTTGATCCTTCTTGAAATCTTCATCCTGAGTTATCCAAGTCCTATTTCTCCTCCTCTTCTTGGCTGTGTAAGCTATGATCCACTCTCAGCCAAATACCCTGGAGAGTTCAGTTCTATCAGGAGTAAAGCTTCACGCTATTTACAGTGGCTAAGTGTGCCAAATGATCCAAATCCTTCCCAAGTTGTTTCCTTCCCTTGTAGTTGCTGGGAGGCATATTAGCAGGATAGTTTGCTGCTGGAACAAAACCCTGTTTTCTCCCTCTTACTTCTTATTTATAAGTAATTTTTCTCTTAACTGGAAAGCTTTGTCTCTTATCTTATTCAGTCTTTCCAGGCTGCACTCACTAAGCTAATTATTCCCTCCTCTTCAGGCTAACTACATATTCTTTCCTGTGTGTATGTTTCTGTACAGATAGTCCTCGATTTACAACAGTTTGTTTAGGGACCGTTCAAAGTTATAACAGCACTGAAAAAGTGACTTATGACCATCTCACACGACTGTTGCAGCATCTCCATGGCCACATGATTTACATTCGGATGCTTAACAACTGGTTCATATTTATGATGGTTGCAGTGTCCCATGATCACCTTTTGTGACCTCCTGGCAAGCAAAGTCAATGTGGAAGCCAGATTCACTTAATAACCATGTTACTAACTTAACAAACACAGTGATTCACTTAACTTTCTGGGTACATTACAGTTTTAAAACACACTATTTCATTAGTGTGATAGCGAAACTTTACCGTCATGAGAACCAAGAAGAAAGCCATTTGTTTAGCCCTCGTTTGTTCTCCTTTTAAGCAAACTGTCAAATCATTCTTTTTACATCGTCCCCCATTTTATTTTAGGGAGGGTGAGATAAATTTTAGTTGCTTTAATGATAATTTAACTGTTCCAATTTCATTTTTTTATTGTTACCACTTTGCATGTCATATCGGCAGAGTGGGATAATAAAAAAAAAGTTAGAAACAAAGACATTCAGGACACTTAAAACTTTGCAGACTTTTTAAAAGGCTGGGAAATAAAATGCACCTTCACCTGGCATTGCAATGGCATTAACAGGTTAATAGGCAGGTAAAATCTGTTCCATTCAACTTTTAAAAATGCAAAAGAAACTTCTTTCCAGTTTCTCCTACTAATGCCAGCAATTCTTGAAATGCATATCCTGCAACAATATTAAATCTGTAGAATATGCCTTAAAAATAAACTTTTACAGTCTTGGCGGCCCAGCAGGGGAAGAGGGGAACTGGCCCACACAAGCAGTGGACTGCTACATGCATGCACACATATGACCAGTCCACCACTCACACAAGTCAACTTGTGTGCAAGTCAAACTGCACGCATATGCACTGGTCCGTTGCTCATGCAAGTCAAGCTATGCTTGTATGCATCAACCCACCACTCACAAGCCCGGTTCTCAAGAGGCCACAGCCCAGTAGGGGTTGGGGAGCCCTGCCTTAGATTAATACAGCTATGGCTGGATCTTCTGTTAGGGAGTCAAAATAATAATAACAAAAATGATAGATGTTTCTGTAACTCATTGCTGGTAATTAATTGGTCACCCACATTTTTGCAACCCTGGCAGTCTTATAATTGTATTATAGTTTAGTGTTGTAGGTTCCTTCAGACATTTTAACCTGCTTTCCTCCAGTTCAAGAAAAACAAAAAAGTGCATCAGCACAATTTATTCTATTCTGGCCATCAACCTTTTAGGTTGTACTGCCTCAATAACAATGTAGTGAAATGGTGCTGTCCTTTTGGTTTTAATGCGGAACAAATTAAGTTGTTGAGGCCTCAATCTCTCTTTTTTTATCACTCTTCCTACAACTACATATTGGGCTGGAAAGAGAAGAACTTTTAATCATGCTCCCTCACATTGTGATTGGGTATGGTGGTTAACAGGAAATCAGCAACAAGGACATTTTACTTCACAACATGCTATTAAATGGGCATCTTAACAGTTGAAAATAAAATAAATACCCTGCAGCACTTTTCAAGTTTGCCCATGTTACACAACTTCACCAACATTAAGACAATACAGAGTGCTGAGTATTTATCCCACTTTATTCTGGATAATGAAAGACATTTTAAAATAGTTGATAAAGCAGTGGGCAGGGGAAGAGGATGGAACAAAGTGACTGCAAGCACCAGCTGATCTCCCTCCCATTTCATCCTGTACCCAATCCCTTTTTCTGCAGATTGCTCTGAAGTTCAACAAGATCATCCAGATAGTCTATCATTGCACCTATTGCACTGTAGTGGTGGTGGTGGTGGGGGGGCAATGTTCTTTGTGGAGATTTTGCTATAAGTCTTCATAGTCATCTTCCTCCAGTGAGCACGAGAACAAGCAATTATCTTATTCCAAGTAGTTATTCCAGAGTGCAGTGAGGCTGGCTGCAAATAAGAGCAACTGTGATTTCCAAGTAGGAATGGCAACACCCGTAGCAATGACAGTATCACCAGTGCTGGAGTGCAAAAGCTGAAGATGTATTTTGAAAGATTTCTTGGAGTAGTTAACATGTATTAGTAAGGACTTCATGTAAGATCTGACTCTGGATTTAGAGAAGCTTAACTAGCGCTGAGAACATTTCTTAATAAGGCATTCACGTAAGATGCAAGTTGTGTATGACAGTTTTTAGTTAAGCACTGGACAACTTTCAATGGAATTGAGGTGTAATGTCAATTCAGGATCTAATCTGGGTTAGTCACCAGGACCAGAAGTTTTGTTTTCTGAGCTCTAGAGAGCTAGAAGTAACTTCCCTGAGGATGGACTCCAGCACAAGTTTGAAAGTATGGAAGAAAAAGCTTTGGTGACTGACCCAGATTGGATCCTGCAGCTTTATCCTGGAACACGTATTTTCACCTTCAATGTCAGTTCAGCACACAATCAAAATAGCCCTAGGGGAAGTGTCCACCAAATGGAAGTATGGAATGTATATGCTGTAGCCCAAAGTGGCCAATAGGACCTGGATATGTCCTAGCTTCTAACTATGCCATCACCACAATTGACATTGAAACACCATAAATTGTGCGAACAGAAAAGGGGTCATCAGGAGAAGGAAAACCCCCCACCAGTTTTAACATCAGTCCAGCAATGTATCATATTAGATGGTTTTAACTAAGGGATGGAGATCACATGAAGATAGTGACATGAGGACATTGTTCAAACTGCATCCAGGGGATATATTGATAAGCCCTATGTAATACCCTGGTTAAAATGGCATAATATTTGTGAAAATAATCCATTAAAGCTTGAAAAGTGTGTTTCTGTACCCAATTTTATTAGCCAATTGTGCAAATAAATCGTTGGCCTATTTAGCAAGGGAAGTTTTTCTTGTTATGGGGATAAGATTGATAATTGGGTATGCAAAGTCTTTCCCCTTCCCATTCTTCATTACAGCTGAAACAACATCCAATTGTCTTGCTGACTCCCCACATTAACACTTCAATCCCATCTTTTTCCTTTTCTTTTTTTTTCTTTTGCTGCTGCTACTGCTGGTATACCAAGTGTAGAGCACACTGTGCAGCAGTGCAAGAAATAACTCTGTGAAGCCCTATAGCTAAATATGATGGATTTCTGATCCCCAGCTGCAGTCAACCAGCATGGATGCTCTGTGCATTGATATGGCAATTCATTAACCAACTCTCCAATAGATATCATATACTAAATCCCAGTGTTTCCAATTGCTGAATGGAAAGAACTTCTTAATGCTACTTTGATGGGTAAATAGCAATAGAAACTGTATGGCTGAAATATTACCAAGGTCAATAAAGGCTGATAAATTGGAGTAGTTGTTTATGAGAAAGAAAGACAGGTTTTGGAGTGATCCTTGAACTGCTATTCCCTTGGGGAAATATAATCAGTTAGAAATCAAAGGTGTGAAATATTATGTACCATTGTGTGACATTCCTTAATAGTAGTATCAATTAAATAAAGATTGGCATTTTGAGGGATTTTTTTTCTCGGCTGCAAATTATAAACTGTGAAGTACGCATCCAAATATACATATTGTATGATACTTAATTTACAGCTGTATTAGTTAAGGTAAGGTCATCTTTCACCTACACATTTATGAATAGCGTTTTAAATATTTTATCCCAGTTTCCTATTTATAAAGAATTCAAAGCACTTTTGTCAAGACAGATACTACCGATCAGTAGGAGATGCTTTTACTGTCACTACCTCTTCATGCTAAAGAAAGGCTCTTTGTTTCTGTCTTGCTCTGTTAGGAAATATAAACAATAACATAAAATCTGCAACTGATTAAACCCAAAATCTTTGCAGCACTACTCTTTTAAGAAACTACTTGACTGTTGGGGAGTCAAATTTTTTGTTCTACACTCTTTTTTCACACATGATATAAGCAAACAATGTATAACAATAGGAAAATTTGTTCTGAAGAACAGAAGTTAGTCCCATTTTGAAAATTTCAAAATACCTAAAGATCAGGGAGATATACTTCTCTTGCTGAAAATATATGAGAGTGAAATTCACACATTACACATTCCATGTAGTAAATGCAGTTATTGCCTGAACATCTTACTGACTTCATGGAGAAAAACCCTGAGTTCTTTTCCTTTATCACAACAGCCAATTATCCAGCAGAAGATGGCAAGCCATGGAGGTGTTATGTTTATATACTTGCTATAATTTTTATGGAAACTGTAAAGAAAGTTCTGAAGCTACTTTTAGTTACTTCACTGGGCTGCATGAAAGCAACTAGACTGTTTCCAAGAAACATTTTCAAAATCAATGTTTCTTTACACTTTCCCTGCCCTTTTTTCTTATGCTCTCATAAAAATCACCTGCACAGAATTGATAGTTCCTGTAATCAAAGCTTCACATTTCTTAGGTTTTAGCATTACCTGCATAATAACATACAATATCCACATCTCCAACTTTGCTGTTAATGGATACAGCAATAGAAGTAATTCACTGACCACTTGAAGATGCCTTTTGGAGGAAATTAAAAGTAGTGCAATTATTGGTTTAATTTATCTTAAGTTTGATGTCTTGATCAGATTATTGCATGAAAGGCTAACCACTATCTGATATTATGTCAAATTGTGGATATACAGTATAGTAAGGCAGTGGTATTAATTACTAAAGAAAAAGAAAAGTCAAATTAAACATCTGAACACATTTGCAGAATGTCTTTCATCTCATAGAGTTTATTTTGCGAAAAGCTAATAAAAGGGGTTACATTTCACCGATACAGATCTTTAATAACATTTCTGGAATAGCATTTTAACACTTTAATTAACCCTTATGATATCTCTATTTGAGGTAGAGCTTTGAGCATTGTATCATTTGCAACAGAGAAAAAGTGTGGTATATACATATGGAGAATGATCAGATAAGTAAAAATTATCTGTAAATAGATTTGTATTTCTGATGCATTTATTTCATGTATAGCCAGTCAAACATTGAGGTAATTAAATATAGTGCCAAGCTAAGAAATTCTCCTGTACTTTTTCTCAACTTGATGAAAGAAAATATGCTTTAGAACTCAGCTCAAAGGTGAAGAGAAGCTTGGAGAAATTGTAATGAAGATTAAATATCCCTGTACTTATTTAATCATCCCTTATATCAGTGTTTCTCAACCTTGGCCACTGGAAGATGTGTGGACTTCAACTCCCAGAATTCCCCAGCCAGCTTTGCTATAGCTTTAGATAGTCACTTAGATAGTCACTTAGATAGTGAGATGGGCATATATAAAATAGAATAATAGAGTTGGAAGGGACCTTGGAAGTCTTCTAGTCCAACCCTCTGCTCATGCAGGAAACCCTATATGTTTCAGACAAATTGTTGTCCAAACTCTTCTTAAATACTTCTAGTGTTGGGAAATTCACAACTTCTGCAAGTTGTTCCACTGATGTTCTAACTGTCATTAAATTTCTTCTTAGTTCTAAGTTGCTTCTCTCCTTGATTAGTTTCCATCCATTGTTTCTTGTCCTGTCCTCAGGTGCTTTGGAGAATAGCTTGACTCCCTCTTCTTTGTGGCAGTCCCTGAGATATTGGAACACCGCTTTTCTCTTTTTATAATCCAGTATCTCCAATCTCTTTACATTTCAAAAATGCAATTAAACTCGAAGAAAATTTATTACAAAACAACTCCTTACACTGGGCTTATTCAAGTACCAATGCTTTTATTGTTATTGCTAAGATAGTCTTTTGAAATCTTTTAGACTGTTATTCCTTCTCTCAAATAATTTGGAGAAACCATGGAGCTGGGAGGGACTATTTTTAGGCCAGGAAGACTAACTCCTCTGCTTAGCACAGAAATCAAGATAGAGGATCCTAGACTGATGTGGATTGGGACAACTTGGTGTGGCCAACTTGCCATGACCAATTCACCATGGGACAACACATTGCAGTTGCAAGACAATTCAACAATTCAATTTAAGTATTTAAAATATTAATTCTTGTCATTCACATTTCATTTTGTCCCTCCTTTTGCATCCTTTCTTTAATGATTCTATTCCACCATTTCTTTGATATTAGTGTAACTTTCATCCCATAGTGAATTGTCCCATGGTGAGTTGGCTGTAGCAAGTTGTCTGTAGCAAGTTGTAGCAAGTTGTCCCACAGTGAGCTGATAGCAGCAAATTGGCTGTGGTGAGTTGGTCATGCCGAGATATCTTACTACCAGACTGGTCTCTCTGCTTAAATATATCCAATAGTGGGGACTTATATAACCAATAGATGGTTCAGATGTTTTGGTTTGGGATTAATATGAATTTTTTGCTGAGATATATCATGGAATGACTATACTGGTGACTTTTTACTCTTTTCTTCTAGCAAAATGTAGTAATAGTAGGAACATGTCATTTATAAGATTCTGCCCATCTCTTTTTTGACCGTGTAGCATTGAACATTTATTTATTTTATTAAATTTGAACGTTACTGAATTTCCAATGACTCAGTAAAACCAATTTGTTTTTAATGCTAAACTAAGCCAATCTCTTCATGATTTCATTTTATAAAGTGGACTTGCAAATGATATTTTTTATAATCACCCACATAAATTTACAAGAAGTAAGAAAAGTGATATTGTTGCTCTATATTTGAAATCACTGATTTGTAAATGTAGCCTTCAAATGCTGAGTCACAAGGATAACAACTATATATACATATACTGTATACTGTATCTTCCATTCAGGCCATTCAAGCAGTATGTTAGATCTCATTTGTGTATCAAAAAGTAAAGCTAACCTCTTTTCAAAGGTCATTATCTATCCAACAGGAGAAAGCAATCATCAGCTGTGAATGTGAAATTTCCAGGCTGTTCAGACTTAAGATAATATAACTGGCTGGTAGTTAGGTTATAACTGGTAGGTCAAAATAAAAAGTTATCACTGTCCAAAATAGATTGCTGAGGCAATACTGAATAACCGCAAATCAGATAATGCTGTCAGCTGGGCTTTCACAGACCAATCACCCGCAACTGACTGGTAGTCAGTCCAATACATTCACAAAGTTGTGCCACATGTTGAAAAAACACCTAATAACTAAATCCTTCTCCAAGGTGTTCCCTATAGGTAGATCTCCCTGGTTTGACAATGAACATGATTTGGTGAAAAAGAAATTGAAAGTAGCAATGAGACTTGCTTAGAGGCATTCCTTTGTACCTATACAAGCTAAGATGTTGTCTCTAAGAAGAAATATAAGAAACTCATTAAATCAAAGAAAAAAGTTATCTGCTTCAATTTTAGTCAGGATTGGAGCTGTCAGAAAAAAAGTCATAATTTGGCTACATTTTGGCACCCTGTAGCTGAAATCCTGAAAGATAATAGACGTACATTTTTGATAAACCAATCTCTACTAAGGATTGAGAAAACTATTAAAATCACTTGGTTGCCCTCTCAAAACCTGTTGAGAAAGAGTTCTTAAATAGTGATTTATCACCTACAAAAGCCTTAGCTCTTTGGCCATCAGAGAATGAAATCAAATATATCATAAAAGGCTTGAAGAGCAATAAAGCCCCTGGTGAGGACTTTCTACCAGCTGAACTCTTTAAAAAATATCACAACTGGTGCATCCATCTCTTACCATTCCTTTTTCACGCATATAAATAATGTTTGTGATATTCCAATTGGGTAGAAGATGCAATAATAGTTTTACATAAAAAAAAAAGAAATAAAAAGTACCTTAACAATGATATGCTCATTAGTCTAAATGATAGTGTGGCTAAAATATATGCCAGGCTCTTGAATATAGTTGGAAACTGGGTAGATGAAGAATGCATTATCACAGAAAAACAAGCTAGCTTTAGACAGTGTTGATCCATTATTGACAATTGCTTTGTCTTGAACTATCTAATCACTAAATATGTCAGTAAGGAGAAACAACTCTTGGCTGCCTTTATAGACCTTAGTGCAGCATTTGATACAATAAACAGAGAAATGTTATGGAGAAAATTGACTGTTCCCAACAGAAACCCAGACTGCTTGCACTGAGCAAATCCTTTTACATCAAGACTTGTTTCACTGTGCAGTTTGGGGTTAATGGAGCCATGACACATGAGACTGATACAAAAGGGTAGCACAAGAGTGCATACTTGCACTACTTCTATTCAGTCTCTACATTAATGACTTGTTAGAAATGATGAAGGATCCTGAAGTATGGATGCCTAAATTACTCAATGAATATTGCAGTGCCTTGCTACATAGTGATAGTAATAGCACTTAGACTTATATACTGCTTCACAGTGCTTTACAGCCCTCTCTAAGCGGTTTACAGAATCAGCATATTGCCCCCAACA
>JANHFM010006244.1:297001-307765 GCA_032468115.1 Grayia smithii | reverse complement strand
CCAGATTGCGAATCCTGAGTATGTGCCAGACCCAAGCCTTTCTGTCTATGAGAACATCAGCGTCATTGGTCTAGATCAGAAACTGGAATGAGAAGATCTAACCTGAGAACAAAGCTGTTGTTAATAAGAGTAGAATATCTATCTGTACACCAAATAGCCACAAAATATATTTCTGACCAAATGGGGAAAGGTTTCTATTATTCTTTAACTGGAAATGTATGTGCTTGGTTCAGACTATCTGTATTAGCATCCTGCTTCTTAAAATTCTTGAAGGTCTTTGGTTGAATATTTGAATATTTTAAAAATGGGTACTGGGATAATGATTAAAATGTACAGTTTTGACCTCTCAGTATGAAAATGTAGCTGCTGGGTAATAGCAAAACTCAAGTTGAGCTTGATTTCATGGTCATGTCTATGCAATTTTCTTGGCAATAATCCTATAGAAGTGGTTCGCCATCGCCTTCTTTCGGAATGTTTTTCTGATTCCCCAATCTAGCCTACAACCCAAGGATTTCTGTAGCCTCTAATGGATCCCACTGCGTAGTTTTTCAGAAACAGCCAAGATGACCTGCCACCTAGCAGACTGCTGGGATTCAGAGAATGCATAAGTCATGATTAATATTCCCCAAAATGTTTAGCGTGCCATGCCATGGGAATGTGACGTTCATTAGACTTATTGTTACCATGCTAGGCTCACAGAGTAGGCTTACCCAGGAATCTCCTAAGATATATGCACTGCAACATGTCAATGATGCATTACATGCCAGTTTGATGCTTTGGTTGTTTCTGAGATTGCAAGAACATTTAAGGGAAAAGAACTTAACTGTAGCTATTTTTCTCTTGGTAATTGTTGAAGGTCATAAACATCTTCCTGCTCAAAGCCTTCTTCAAATTGAGCTTGACTCCTGGTGATTTCCTGGCCATGATTCCTTAAAGTGTTTGACAGGATTTGGCACTACCTTTTTCTAGATGGCTTTTCAAATTCTCAATCAAGTTTATTACCCCAATATTCCAGGTCTCCCATTCAAATATAGGTAGTCCTGACTCCTGAACTTATAACAGTTTGCTTAGTGACTGTTCAAAGTTGCATTGGCACTGAAAAAAGTAACTTATGACCACTTTTCACACTTACAAACATTGCAGCATCCCCGTGATCGATCGATCATTCATTCATTCATTCATTCATTCATTCATTCATTCATTCATTCATTCATTTTATTTGTTTATTTGTTTGTTTGTTTGTCAAGTACATGGAAACAAGTAACAATATAGACGCATAAAAAATTTGGCACAAATCAAAGGATATAAAGAGGCAGAACATAGCCATAAACACATAGAATGATAACATATAAATGGGGAACAATAGGACAGGATGGTAGGCACGCTGGTGCGCTTATGCACGTCCCCTTAGGGACCTCTTAAGAAACATGAAAGGTTCACGGTAGACAGTCCAAGGCAAAAGGATTAGCAAGTTCATGTGATCAAAATTCAGGTGCTTGACTCATATTTATGACAGTTGCAATGTCCCGGGAATTATTTGATCACCTTCTGACAAGCAAAGTCAATGGGGAAGCCAGATTCACTTAACAACCATTTTACTAACTTAACAACTGTAGTGATTCACTTAACAGCTGTGGCAAGAAAGGCCATCAAATGGGGCAAAATTCATTTAACAAACGTCTCACTTAGCAACAGAAATTTTGGGCTCATACCTGTATTGCCAGGCTAGGACCTCCCTTAACTTCCAAGCAAGCCTAGGTAAGGTCAGTCAGCTCCTATCATTTGCTGAGGCATGTACAGTTATTTGGTTATCATTTCCAAATAAACTTATTTAATTAAGGCTTTGCAAATTGGTCAAAGGCATTTAACTTTTTCCCCTCCTGATATGGAACTTAATACAAAAATTTGCAGCTTATGGAAAACTAAGGGGAGTACTTTATCATCAACAACAACAATTGTGCATGATTTTGTACATGTATTTGATGAATGGTCCAGGATTTAATCTGTATAATATAAATTAATTCTCATAAATGTACAATTTCAACTTCCACACTGTATTTTAGGTATTATATTCAGCCTGGAAAAATGAACAAAAAAATTCAATGATCAGAGGACAGTAACAAAATGTTTGATTATTGGTATTAATAAGTATAAATATAATGCAGGACTTCTTGGATTACAAAGCAACAAACCCGATGGAAGAAATGCACATTTTTAATGCATCTAATAAACATTCTGAGATTTTTGTTGCTTTATCTTATGTGTGTCCACTGATGATTTCTTGAGAGATGTTTTTAGTGGCACTGAAATGTCAACTTTATAACAACAGCTACAAAAATCATAAAAACAGTCAAACCAATTGTCATGCTTTCCGGGTCTATTTTCTTTCAGGTGTGATGGGAATAAAAGGAATAGCGAACATCAGACTGGTATCCAAGTTCTGCTTGGACACCAACAATTGAAAATAAGTAAAAGAAATGTGTTACTCAGCTACCAGATTCTGTCTCTAGTATTTTATTAAATGATGTGAGATTCAAGACTACTATATCAGCAGACAACACCAATGCAGTTTTAAAGAGTACTAGACCAGCCAACTATTAAACTTGATAGGAAAGTATGACTTATACAAAGTATTTGAGCTTCAGTTCCAGTATCTGTCCTTCCAAAGAAAATTCAGGGTTGATTTCCTTTAGGATTGACTGATTTCACCTCCTTGCAGTCTAAGGCACTCTCAGGAATCTTCCTCAGCACCACAATTCAAAAGCATCAACTCTTTGGCATTCAGCCTTTCTTATGGTCCAATTCTCATGGCCATGTATTACTACTGGGAAAACTATAGCTTTGACTACATGGACTTTTGTTGGCAAGGTGATGTTTCTGCTTTTTAATATGCTGTCTAGGTTTGCCATTAGCTTTCCTCTCAAGAAGCAAGCAAATTTCATGGTTGCAGTCACCATCTTCAGCAGGGGTGGGTTCTACTTACCTTTACTACCGGTTCTCTTCATGCAAGCGCTTTGCTCGCATGCACGCCGAACGTGCGCTCTGTGCATGCGCACTAACTACTCTCCTTGGAAAAAACCTCGAAACAAACACTCTGCGCATGCGCAGAGCAGAGAAATGTAGGTACGGGCGTGTGGGTGGGCCCAGCTCCCGGCCGTGGAGAACCGGTTCGGTGACGTCACACTGTCACCGCTACCAGCTCGCGCGAACTAGGCCGAACCGGGAGCAACCCACCACTGATCTTCAGTGATGTTGGAGACCAAGAAAATAAGATCTGCCAGCATGATCTTAGGTTTTTCTAATGTTGAGTTTCAATATGTTGGTGTACAGGTAGTCTTCAGCTTACAACCACAACTAAGCCCAAAATTTCTGCTGCTAAGTGAGTTTTCTGCAATTGTTAAGTTAGTTGCACAGCTGTTAAGTGAATCTGGCATCTCCATTGACTTTGCTTGTCAGAAGATCACAAAAGGCGAGCACATGACCCTGGGATACTGCAACCAGTATAAATATGAGTCAGTTGCAAGCATCTGAATTTTGATCATGTGACCATGGGGAGGCTGCAACAGTCATAAGTGTGAAAAACTATCATAAGTCACTTTTTTCAGTGCCATTGTAACTTTGAATGGTCACTAAATGAACTGTTGTAAATTGAGGACTCCCTGTATCGTGTTATAAATGGGCTGCAGTAATCATAATAATTACTTGAGGGCAGCAAAATGTTTTATATAAGCACATTGGCTTGTGCTTAATTGTAAGCCGCCCTGAGTCTCCGGAGAAGGGCGGGATATAAATGGGATTAAACAAAAAACAAACAAAAAAAACTTGTATGGCATATCAAGAATCATATTTCAAAGGTAAACAGAGCTTGGACTCATTTTGGGAAGGTAAGGGAAAAGCTGAAAGGAGGAAAAGGAGTGCCTTCAGCTTTAAGTCACCTGTGTGCCTCTTAACTATCCAGAATATGAAATAAAGTCTTAATCTTTTGGCCACTTCTATTCTAGGGGCTATAAAATGACAGCCAATAGGGTGCATGTTTGCACACTTATTTTAGGATAATTTATTGCAACAGGAGACTGCATAGGCCTTAGGAATAATTATTGTCTATTGCAATGACTTTGTTTTGCCAGTGAAACACTTTCAGTTTTGTGAAAGTGAAATCACTTTCAGTTTTTTTTCTTTTTAATATAAGCAAATGCAAATGATTACTTAATTAGCTATTGCTAGAAACCATTCAAACAATGGTACTACAAGGAGTATAAACTACTTGCAGTGAGATAGGATAACACGGTGGTGCTGACATAATCAATTTAGAATTGCCATAAATTAGACAATTCCTGCATAGTTTCTTATAGGCTCTTAACTCTGCTTTAGTTTAGAGATGTTCTGTACAAATGGGATACAAGCACTAATAATAATACAAATTTAATAGTAATAATCATGGTTAATAATTGGAATAGCTCAATAGATACCAGAATAAGGGCCATTTCCTCAAAAATATACAATTTAGTACATTTAGCATCAACAACTCAGCAACAACAGGAGGCAAACAATTAGCTGCAGTGTGTAAAAATCTCAGCAATTCCTATAAGCATCTGCATGTACTTAAGTCCAACACCACTGAGAAAGTTATATTAATATCAATTAAACAGCATTCTAGTTCATTTGCAGCAACACTAGTTTGGCATGGTCTCTTGTGCAGGAAAATATTCTAGAGATGTTTTCAGAACTGATGAAATAACCCTCACTTCTGTACCTATCAGCTCTGCATCTAATGAAATGGTAGAAATAACACAACCCACATTCTGCCATCTACTTCAGTAGGATTTCCTGTAACCTTCAATTGGGTGGAATTGGAAAGTAAAAGGTGACAATTATTAAAGCAAGGTAATTCAAATGGATTAATTTACAGAATGATTCCCATGGGGATGAAATTTTGGAAAGTTGTAGCAGTTTCAGCTCCACTACACTTTCTGACTACACTTGCCAGAAACCCATCGACTGTATGATGCAAGGAAGATGGAATACGGTACCCTCACACTATTACCTACCTCTCTCTGCTCCCTACATAGCCTGGCAGTAAAGCCTGATGGAGAAGCGATGATTGGTTACTTTAGGACAAAAGTTCTGAAACCTCTTAACGGTGGGTGGAGTGGTGGTTAGTGAGTGAACGATGAGGATGTAACTCCAAGGCCTGCTGGTGAGGTAGAGCTGGCTGGGGGTGCTGGCGATTGATGGATGAGCCTTCTTACTCTCTGGAGGGAGTGGGCCCTTAGGGATACTTTAGAAGTGAGTGGGGATGTAGTTTTCCTCATGGTCCACAACTTCCTTTGTTCCCTGTCCTTTCAGCAAAGTGACAAGCAATTCCATGGAGTTGCTCCAAGATGGAGGAGAAGTTGTTATTTCCAAGCTCCTTGCCACCTTTTCACAAACAATTGCAATTGGCAAGCCAAAAGAAGTCATTCCTGCTCCCCCTGCTATTATTATTGATCATCATCATCATCGTTGTTATTGTTATTGTTATCTCATGATCTTTCTCTGTTTAGGTACCCTGTTTTGTCCAAAATAAGACATCCCCTGATAATAAGCCCAATCGGGTTTTTGAGTACATGGCAATAAGGCCAAGTGCTTATTTCAGGGTTCAAAAAAATATAAGACAGGGTCTTATTTTTGGGGAAACATGGTATTTATTTATTTATTTATGTAGCAAATTTAGATAGCCACCCATCTCAAAAAGAAACTCTGAATAGCATACAACAATTAAATAAAGCAATAATATTAGAAAAGAATATTAAAAACTGTAAAACAAGCCATCCTGAATACTGTTCAACCTGAGGAACACATCATCTAGCACTATATAGTCCATCATATTATCTTGCCGATTCTGTGGTTCTATCAGTCAAATACAGGAATGATTTATTCTTGTGTTCTCTGGCCATTGCTGTTAAGGTGATCTTTCTCTAGTACCTTCATTTTCCATTTAGTAGTAATTTCAACGTAAGTTTTTTTTATTGAGGCTATTCAAATTCCATTTTTCTGTAGCGTAACCTTTAGGTTCATGCTGTCTGATGCATTCAAACATTTTCCAAAACAATGAATAATCAATTTCTTGCATTTATATTGTTACCCTGAAGTTTTTTTTATAGTATGTGATCATATTACCTCCGAGCATTTTCGTCCTTCCTGTGCGGTATAAATTTAATTCCCTCAGTTGTGCTTCCTAAGTTTTATTCTATAGCCACTTCACTCAAATCATTTTTAGCTGCTGTTATTTCTCCCCAGTTACCTATATAGCTTTCAGCCCCTCTGTGAGAATCTGAATTAAAGATGGCAAACCTTTTTTTGGAAAGCTACATTCACAGCTAGCTTCCATTATTGGATATGGAAGACAGGAATTCACAAATATATGCTATTTAATCTCCAGTTTTAGAAAAGATCTAGATATTTGGAATGCAAAAGTGGTTTACAGGAGTGACCACTATAATAATAACAGTACTAATAAGCAGCTTTTGCAGATCTAGTTCAGCCATTGCTGATGCAGTAAAAAATGAAATCTTAATAGTGCAAGTAAAGGTAACAGTTCACCTCGCACATATGTGCTAGTCATTCCCGACTCTAGGGGGCAGTGCTGATCTCCATTTCAAAGCTGAAGAGCCAGCACTGTCCGAAGACGTCTCCATGGTCATGTGGCCACCATGACTAAATGCCAAAGGTGCTTTGAATGCTGTTACCTTCCCACCAAAGGTGGTCCCTTTTCTCTACTTGCATTTTTGATGTGCTTTCAAACTGCTAGGTTGGCAGAAGCTGGGACAAGTAATGGGAGCTTACCCCATTACGCGGCACTAGGGATTCGAACCGCTGAACTGCTGACCTTTCGATCGACAAGCTCAGCTTCTTAGCCATTGAGTGACCACATCCCTCTAATAATGCAAGTACTGATTAGCAAATTAATAGTTATTGTGAATGACGCTAATGGTAACAAAGCTACTTAGGACTATACCTTTTAAATATGCCTTCTTTTAAATAGGCTTCTCCCAATGCAACTTTTCATTCATTTATTCAAAAAACTGTAAAATTTAGAGCGTGGCCAGATTGCAAAACTTAATTTGCAAAGATACTGTACGAAAAGAGAGATCTGAATCCATGAGGCTAACCTTGTCTTGTTTGTGGGGGAAAGGTTCTGGCATATCTTAAATTTACTTTATAGTAGCTGTTGATATTAGGAAGGAAAAGAAAGTGAACAACATTAACATTACAACTCAGTGGGTTCAGAGCAAGATTTCTATTTAATGTAAACCTCAATTTCAAATGGTAGGTTTCATAATCCCCATCCCTATGACCCCTCCAAGAGTACATCTGGGTTTACTTAAATTGTACTTGTCCTGTGCTCATGCTGGCTTGATGTAAACTGTCTTAAAAAAAGATCAAATTGAATGGAAGGAAGATCAATCCCCATTGTGGTGGCTCAGTGCTTAGAATGCAGTACTGCAAGCTACTTATGCTGGCTGCTACCAGTTCGGCAGTTTGATTCTCACCAGCTCAAGGTTGACTCAGCCTTCCATCCTTCCGAGGTTAGTAAAATGAGGACCCAGATTATTGGAGGCTATACGCTGACTCAGTAAACCACTTGGAGAGGGCTGTAAAGACCTGTGAAATGCTATATAAGTCTATGTGCCATTGCTATCATCAGAAAGTATGGCCAGCAAGTGTTTTCAGAGGACAAAAATGGATAATGTCACCCTGTATCAATTCTCCACTCATTCTCAAAATCACTTCCACACAATTTTTTTCTTTCTTTCTGCTTCAAAAAGACACATTTGACATTCAATGTCAGCTAAAATGCTCTTGCTTGTTTGGGTAAGATCAGTTCAGTTATAAACTGAAATTATTTCAGTGTATAGGTACTCCTTTACTTATGACCACAATCAGGGCTAGATTTTTCTTGCTAAGCAAGATGGTTGTTAAGTGAGCCACACCTAATTTTATGAAAAAAAATTGCCATGGTTGTGACATGAATCATGGCAGTTGCGAAGTCAAGTGGTCATTTAATGAATCTGGCTCTCCCATTGATTTTGCTCGTTGGAAGCTGGCTGGGAAGGTTGCAAATGGAAATCAAATGACCTTGAGATATTGCAAAACTCATAAATGCCTATTGGTTGCCAAATTCCTGAAATTTGGTCCCATAACCATGTGGATGCTATGACCAGTTGAAAATGGGAGGACTGATTGTAAATCTATTTGGTTATAAATTCACACAGTTGCTAAATGAAAATTTGCAAATTAAGAACCATCTGTATCATACACTCAAATAAATTCTATGCCTTCTCTTATCTGTTCTAAAGAAATAGCAGTTAAGATAGCTCTAGATTCTCTCTCTCTCTCTCTCTCTCTCTCACACACACACACACACACCAAATTTTGATTTCTCAGAAACACCTAGCTTTCTCTCTATGCTTTTTTTTTAAGCCCAAGCTTTACCATCCCATCATTTCTCTACTGATCTGAGGAAGAAGGATTTCAGCCATAATTCCTATATAGTCTATAGCTTATTACAACTTCTAAAGTGAAACCAAGAAGACTGGAAAGAAATAACATTTTAAAAAAAATCTTTCCTGGGTTTCAAACCACAACCTTTGACTTACAAAGCAAGTTTATGTTGATTGTGCTAATATAGCACTCAAAGTAAAGTAAACATCTAAGATGTAATGATAACCACTAGTTTATAAACAAACAACATTCAGACCAATTTGCATCTCATAAAAAGGTATTTAAAGACCTGTGTTCTGGCAGATGAGCACAACTCAAAATGCACTAACAATGTCTCCTTGAATGGTGATGAAACATTTGCAACTAAATTGCTGAGTTCGGAGTTCAAACCAACAGCCTAAGCATTAGTTTAATTGAAGGAGGCTTTCTTTCACAAGTAGCTTATGAACTGCCATGGTTAGCTTGCAGCTTTGTAGCCCTAAAGGTCAGGAGCATTGTCCTGAAAAAAAGACAATGAACTGATAGAATTAGCCTGTAAGGAAATGAAGTATTCCAGCTCGATTAAAAGAGAACACCTTGAGGAAACATGAGAGGAAATAAACTATTTTCAAACAGGAATAGGAACAAGAACATGTGCAGGAGATCAAATTTGTAGTAGGAAGGAGGCGAGTACAAGGAACTGAAGAAGAAAACGTAGTCGAAGTATTTGACTATTTACAAGCAGAAAACAGAACACGATGCTTCAGAATATATTGGTGGATGGATGATTTCATCCATTAGACATAAACCTCTTTGCTTGAGAAAGACATTTACTTCACTTATGGTTAATTGTCTTCAATTCTGACTTTGTTTTGCAAAGTAACATGATGTGGCAGTGATCAAAAATTACTAAGAAAAGGAAGAACAATAACAGAAGAAACTGGAAGAAGAGAGCAAATAAATTATTGTTGTCTGATCCCTTTATTTCTTAATCTTTCAGAGAGTTCTGACTATTTAAAATGAGCACAATTTTTTTTTTTTTTATTCCAACTTATATGCCGCCCTTCTCCGGAGATTCAGGGCAGTTTACAATTTCTTAAGCACAAATCAATGTGCTTAGCAATTGACCTTTGAAAGTACTTTCAGTGGGAAAACATAGCAAGATAAGATTCACAAAGATAATATATGTGTGTGTTTGTTACAAAAAATGTATTATTACAAACAAAATTAAAAAGGAGTGTGTCCATGATCCACTTTTGGAGTGAAGAGTTCAAATCTGGAGCTTGGAGAAGAACCAATATAAAACCAAGGGAAAAGTGGCATTTTTGGAGGGAAGACAGGAATGTTTCATTTTTAGATGTTTTCTCTGTCTATGTCCCCGTAGGTTTTACTGGAATGAAATGCTGTAAAACTGGTTGAGAATGGGCCCCAAATTTTGATTTTTATCCTGCAATTTATCCATTTATTCTGCTGAATGTTTTGCAGGAAAGGTTTTGCAAGAAAACACCAACAGTGAATTGTATCTTAGAAATACAGGACATCTGCTGTTATGTTTGCTTAGTGAACTATGCTCAATATTTTATGAACAAGTTTCCTTGAAAGATGTAGGAACTGATGAATCAGTCTATTTCCATTCCAGTCCATTTTCTCATTCATTCAGTTATAAGTTCACTTGGTTGCATTTCTGTATTTATTTCAAACAGGTGCACCAAAATGTGATTTAAATGCATAATAGTAAATGCATGTATGAATATTATAATTTATTATGAGACTTTTTTGTGGTTCAGTGGATCACATTTTTCCAATGTGCTTTTAGCTCTGAAGGTATGGAACAAGTAAATTCATATTTGAATTAATCAAAACTGAATGTTTCAGCCATTCTTAATTACTTTTTGTTCCCATTTGATATGATAAGTTTCAAAGCATGCAAGCAGACTTTGTGCAGAATATTTTCAACAAGAAAGCCATTTTAAACAAACAAGCAAATTAATATTCATTTATAAGTATGTTAAAATAGAAAAAAGTTATGGTTATTTCATAAGCAACTTCTTTTGCATTAGAAAAGGTAGATCAGGTAGTGTTCATAGATTCCTTAAAAACCCTTTGAAAACTGACTAGAATACAAGGGAATTGATTGCAATCCTCACTTTCAAGTACTTCTGCTCAATGGTGAAATCCAAATTTTTTTACTACCACTTCTGTGGGCATAGCTTGGTGGGCGTAGTGTGACTTGATAGGCATGGCTTGGTGGGCATGGCAGGGGAAGGATACTGCAAAATCTCCATTCCCCTCCCACTCCGG
>JANHFM010006244.1:252950-267210 GCA_032468115.1 Grayia smithii | reverse complement strand
GGGTGGGTGGGGTCTTAATTAGGGCTAATTTTGTGGGTGGAGCTTAATTTGCATGTGCTCAAAACGTGATACGGCTTCTTTTGGGAGAACCATGGTCTTACTCTCTATTTAGTTGGCATTGAATGATTATCTGAAGGACAGAAAAACAAATCATTGTAGAGGACTTCTATCTGTAAGATTTGAAGTCAACTCTTCCTTTAATAAATGTGTGAACCAGTTACAATATTAACATATTGTTTACTTAATTTGCAAAGTCTCCTGAGAATTTCAGATTTAATCCACATTAGCATAGGCATCTCAGCTTGTGTTCCCAGTGTTTTGCCTAAACAGTATTGATTCCCAAAGAATTATAGGTGAAATGTGAGAGAAGTTTAAATGGCAAATGATTGGGGCTTTTGATCAACTGAGAGCAATTAGCCACTCATGGATACATCATCCCATATGATGTTGGGAGCTAATACTCCTTCCAAACAATATCAGCACAGGAACACTTGTGGCTTCTATTCACATGGTAATACTAATGAAATGTTATACAGTAAAGGGATGGTAAGAGAAATGCAGTTATTTGGCAATAATCTGGAGTTAGTAGCTGCAAGGTCAAATTCTAAATAAATAAACTTGCAGTAGGGTCTGCAAGTCAAATTCTGAGTAAATAAAATATACACATGGAACTTTGTGATAGTGGCAAATATCTGTGGCTTGGGAGTAGGATGAGGGTGGAGGTTTATTCTCCAAGCTTGTGGGTTGATTTCCAGTATTTCATTGACAGGCTAGGTAACATCTTCAGTGGAATTTAGAGAATGTCATTGTTGGTGTTCTTCTGCTTATGTCCCATTACAAGACCTACTGACCATAAGAATACCTTATCCCTCACATCAGGTGAGGGTCATTGGGAGATTAAATGATGGTGGGGATGTATAGCCACAAGACTTATTGACCACATGAAGCCCTTATAAGCAGAAGAACACCAACACTAACACTCCTTAAATTCCACTGGAGATGTTATCTAGCCTGGTAATGAAACATCCTGAAAGCAACCCACAAGCTCGAAGAATGAACCGCTACCCTTACATGTGGAACTCAGTTAACATAGGAATGTTCTAAGTAGCTAAAATGTTAATGAGCCCAAGCCATTGGATTAGCAGTCTGAAGTCCACCAGTTTAGAGTGCATTGTTAAAATTCAGTAGCAAAATGATAATATTTAGCATGATGGATTTTTTTTCTTCCTTGTCTTTTGGAACAATTTAAATGTAAGCATGAATTTGTTAAGCACCTGGGAAACTTAATCAATCTCTTTTCTATAATTGTCCTCCCACTAAAACATCCTATAAAGAAAATTGGATTTTATCAATGCTAGTGACATTGTCATGGTTCTGTGGCCCTCAGAAATCAAATAATAAGAAATATAGTAAAAGCACCTCCACTGGAAAAAAAAGGTCCCCCAGTTCTAATTGTCAGTGTTTGAGGCAGTGACTTTCAAAGATTCCAGGCAAGAATTTTTGCAATTTTATCTGAGATGCTTGGAGAACCTGGAACTTTCTGCATGCCAACAATTGCTCGATTTTTGATCTGCAATCCCACTCTTGCATGAAGTCCCAAACTAATTTATAAATTGGTTTCTTTAACTCTTTGCTATGGAATCTTAGGTTAAATTCCTTTTTTTAAAAAAATGAGCTTCTCCACTTTAGAAAAAGAAGAAACATTGAAAGTTAATTCTTCTCCTTGGGAATTTGGGAAGCATGAATGAATCTAAGAAAAATGGGGGAGGGTGAAAGGAGGCATGATGAAAGTAAAACAAAGCAAAGAAGTTGTGTAAACAAATTAATTAATTGGAAGTGAAGTACATGTTTGTAATTTTGCCCTTGTTGAATGGAAATTGAAGTTCATTACGCTCACTGACTGCTCTAAAAGCTTTTCTCCACAGCTTCACCTAGGGAAAGAGAGAGGGAAGGATAAAGGGAGGGAGGGAGGAAAGAAAGCCCATTTGAAAGACTCACATTGACAGAAACAGCCACAGCTTCAATTAAATTAGGAATTCATTACTTGACTCCTCAGGAGAGAATTGTTACTTGGATGTTCACTGGAGAGGAAGAGATGTGGTATATTCTCTTGCTTCTTTTGTCCTAAATTTTGGGAGTGATGAAATAGTTTTCTTGGGAAGAAAATCTAGGACAATAAAGATCAGCTATCCCATACAAAGTTACTATGTGAGTCTCCTAGAGTAGGTTGCAGTCGGGCAACTTCCAAAATTGAATAAAATAAAACAAATAAGCATGATCCCCAAATGTTCTTATTGATAAGTCTGCATGTTTAAGAAATTGCTGAACTTGATTGTTTAAGAAACAATATTAATTCTGATTGATATTAATGTTCCTGTTAGAGCTATATAAATTACATATTTATATAAGGAGAAATTCTTCATTGGAAGCTGCAACATATTTTGATGTCTGAAGGCAAGTTTAAATAAGTCCTACAGTCTGAGGCAGTTTGACTGTTGATACAATATGCTGTTTATCCTTGATTTAAAACATCAACCTTCATATGAGTAGCTAGTTCAAAGTATTCCTCTTTAATGAAAGAACTTTGAGGCTGTGTGTGTCTGTGTATGTGGATCTGTATCTATCCACATGCATAATATGCATACATTTAATTTTGCATTCAAATGCATAAACAGTTGCATTTTGTAGGAGAAATACATACATACATACATACATACATACATACTAGAAATGTACATCAAAATCTGTGCATTGAGAGATGTATTAAAAACTGTATGCATTTTTCAATGTCTTTTTACACATACCAGTACATGAAATTGCAGATTGATGCAGAAATAGGACAGAATAAATTTGTGCACCAGAGATGAAATGTTGTAACAACTGAAACAGATTAATCTATCTCTGCCAATTATTCTTGCTGTGAAACCGCAACATATTTTCCTCTTAATTCTGGTCCAGCAAAGACTTTTCTCTTCTTATTAAATATATAGAACTGTTCTCCTCTGTTACTTTGGGAAGCAGAGAAGGTACAACCAAGCATGAAATACAGAACCTCCCATCTGGAATCTGCAATAGGAAAACAGTCACCTTGTCCAGCAGGGAAGGTTATTTGGCAGCTCTTCAGACCTTTCAGCAGGTGCTCCATTCTGGAACCAGTTTTATGGAAGCTTCATTGAAGCAAATGAACATCAGAGCACCACAGAATGAGCAAGAATAGTAGATATCTCTCCATATATTGATTGGGTGGGTATACGCGTTTGCCCTTTAAATACATGCAAAAAGTTATTTTCAAACCATAGAGATTTGCTGCACTGCACAGATGACTACAAAAGGATCAAACTTCAAGAAAGTTTTCTGAGAGTTGCTAGTGTTGCTTTTTAGAATTTTTTCCCCAACTCAAAAAGAAACAAACACGAACAAATAAGTGTTTGAAGGAGCAATGGAATATTCCAATGGTTTTACACTCACCAGAAGATCAATTTTAATTCCCTGTGATAAAATCTTGCTATGTTTGAATGGCAAAGATATACTCTTAATTAAAATAAAATTAAAAAATAATATTAAAAAGTTTGTCCACTCATGCTGTAATCTACTCATCTAGTCTTAAATATGAGATGGACAGAAAGAAAACATAAAATAGAAGACCGGCAATGAAACAGAGGTAAACTCAACTGAGTCTTGATGTTCTAAGAGCTTGGTCTTCTTGCAGGCATTTCATTGCCATGCTAGGTAAGATCATCAGTGCTTGAAATAGGAAAACGGGGTTTGAAACGGGTGTAGGAAGAATAGGAAGAAATAGGAAGAAACAGAGACTCATATCAGCATTCATACTTTGTTAATGAAGCAATTTTATACACACTTTGGGATTTAATAAAACAACACACCCCAACCTACTTTAAACAATAACCCATTTAAAATAAAGTGTCAATTCCAAGCTGAGCAGAGTTAAAATATAAACCTAAATTCAAAAAGGATTAAGTTGAAGTATTTTTTTATTGATTAAATTTATGTCACCATTTCACTGACTAGGTGGTGAGTAACTGATTAATATGTTTTTATTGTTCATCTAAAAGTCTTCAGGGATGTAGTTTGAAGTTTCTTCCAATGGAATTCCACAATTTGAGTGTTGTTATGGAAAAATCTGGCAAATGAACTCTTAGAGTTCATTGAAGGAGGAGATCTCATTTTAGATTGCTCCATCTCAGTCTTCATAGAAATGTCTGCACTATTTCATTCTCTGATGATAGAATATCAAAACAATACATAATGCGTGGCTATAGAACAGACGATGGGGAAAACATGGTAAGCCCAAAACCTAAAGTCCTCTCAATGATTTATTCATACCCAAGGATGAAGCCCAATAGCAGAGGTAGGACAGAATTCATGTTAGTTTTGCAGTTGATGTAATTTTCTTATATTAGGAAAGAGTTTGTTCAACACTTTTTATCTCCTGTATCAGAAAAAAAGGGTAAATAATATCTCTACTGCTTTTAATCCTTCTATCAACATGACCCAACAAAGCTTTAGTTGTATTGGATGCTCAATAGTCAGAGCCACTGCCCTACCCATAAACCACTGCCAGCCAGAAGTGTTTAAAGAATGGAATGATTAAAAAAATATACTGTTTTCAACAATCCAGTAAAATATTTCTTCTTTCTTCAACTTTCTTCAAATGACCTTGAGAGATTAGATAATTTCTGTAGTCATATATACTAGCCAAGATTTATATATTATGTTGAAATATATACTATATCTATAACATTGTATTTTGGCTTATTAAAACTGGAAGAAAGTGGCTGATTCCAAATGGGAGTCATTCCTAGATTTGAAGGAGTATCTCCCAAGGATTAAATGATTTTTTGACATATTTCCAATTCACTCTTCCTAGTTTACCAACAGATAGTCTTTCCTGGAGATATTTTAGTTCATATAATCATAATCTCATAAAAGGTGTTTGCTGATATTGTGCTGAAAATGTATTGAAATATATAGAATCCCCATTGAACTGAGGAGAGAATGGGGAGAAAGTCTAAAATATATCAAGAAGGAAACCATGAAGGGCTGTCAAGTTATAATTAAGATATCTAGGGTAACTTCTAGCTCTGTGCTTAATGGAGTGACATTTGGATTTTCTCCAGGGCTGCTGTCTTATTCCAGTCACCATATTGCCTAATGCAGATATGTAAATAACATACTAATTAAATCCATATAAACCATCAGCATAAAATATTTAAAATATCTGGGTCAAAAGCTTCCTCCTAAACCAGTATTTCCCAACTGCCAGATGTTAGGACTTCAGCCTTCAGAATTCTCAGGAGCCACAATGTTGGCTCTGGATTTCTGGGAGTTGATCTACATATTTAAAAGTGTTCAGGTTAAGAAACACTGTCTTTAAATATGTCACAGAGTCTCGATGGAAAAGTATTCCATAGACAGTCTCTTCCCAAAATGATTTAGTTTAGTTGATGTTAAATATTCCAGTGGTGAGCCTTAAAAAATGCTGAGTTGAAAATTTAAAGAGTTAGGATGCTGAAAATTCTGTGTGTCCATGCTGAATCATTGATCTTTAGAAGAGGTGGAAAGAAGTTGTTCTTCAGAGGTCATAAAATGTGTTTATTTATAAATTCATACATTTGGTAGATTTTAATTCAGCATTATATTCCAGGTTTAAGGTCACCAAGCTCAGACTACTTTAAAAATACATTTGAAATGATAGCTAATGATTATATCTATTATCAGAAACATCTGCCTCTCTCTACTGCAGTAGTTGCATTTAGAGGGTACTTTTATATTCATCTCCTGCCTGTAAAATTCCTATTGGTATATTATTAGCCATTTTGAGCACTGAATACTAGACTAGAAAAGGCCTTTGGTCCGATCCAGCAGTGCTTGTTTTGTGTGCTTAAATAATTGGCCTTTGTGCTCAAACTTTCCAGCAAGACATAAAAAAACAGGCTCTCTTTTTCGGTAGATTCATGGAGAAGAAATTATTAATAGAAAAAAAATAAATGTTATATACCAAGATCTTCCATTTTTTGCAAGAAACAATTTTTATTCAGTTTTCTTTTCTAACATTTTCTGGCAATCACATCAATTAAGGAAAATGCTATCAGAAAAATGATGGATGGATGGATGGATGGATGGATGGATACTTTTATAGTTCTTAGATTTATTTATGTGGCCACTAAGAATTGACCCCAATTCAATCACATCAATTAAGGAAAATACTATCAGGAAAACAATGGTTGGATGGATACTTTTATAGTTCTTATTTTCTATTTGTTTTCTTATTTTTTCTTATTGCCTCTTTTTTTTTTAGGTTGAAATTATACGGTCTACCATTAAAACCATTGTGGTTTTCTAGCATTATACTGCATGCAAGAAAAAGAGATCTACCTCTTTTTCTTGCATGCAGATAACCTGTCCATTTATTGTCATAGTTGGCTGCATTTGCAGTACTGATAAGCAAATAACTCTGGAGATTTTATTTGTCATATTACATCAGTACCTCTTAATAATACTGGATGATATTTTACTCAAAGTAAATGTCTCCAAATTATTTTCTAGCCTCCTTAAATGAAAACTTAGATAAGGATGGTATTAGATACATTTTTCAAACAATGCACATTAAATCTAGAAACCAAGCATCATGTATAAGAATGCCTGCATTAGGAACACCCCACACACTATTTCCCCTTTTTTCCACTGTTCCCAGGGTTCATATCTGCACTGTTACTATAAATTTAGAAAAAAAGAAAAGAAACAGTAGTGAAGCTGCAGTATGTGAAATTGAAATGGTTTGTCATTTCATTGTTCCCGGCTGTTTTCCCACTCCCCTTATCTTCTCATCCTAGCAAACAGCTCTGGCAATTTTTGATCAACTCCCTTTCATGTACTAACTAAATCTAACCAACTCAGTGTTGTTTTTTCAAGATCAGCCAAGGGTGAGTAAGAGCTGATACGTAAGTCACATTAAACCTTAATATGATGCATGAGCACAGATTAAAAATGGACCAACTGTGAATTGCTAATGAAGGGAGAAAAAAAAGGCAATCCAAAATCGAAGCGTATGTTTGACTGAATAGATTTATGGAATACCAGAGCTGTCTTACATAATTTGGGAGAGTTCTGCTACTTAAGTGCAATCAAAACCTTCTGGATTACGGAAGTGGTTTGCTTTCACAGTCTGAATTCATAAACATCTCTGTTTGACTTTGACCAAAGGACAGAGGCTCTACACGTTGCTTTGCCTTTTATAGGCAAGGGAAGGACAAATATAGCTGGGAAAGTGAAATCATTGGATGCTTTTTACTATAAACCTAAAAGTCAGATTTTGTCCATTGAAGAAGTAGAGCAAAATTTGTGAGAGCAAGTAGGCAGGTAATGGTGGAAGTGAGCACCAGGAATTGTAAATGTTCAGAGTTAAGAAAATAAATCCCAGCTGCCAATATGGCCTCTATTGCTGAAAGTGAGAATGATAGGTAGATTTTCTTTTCCACTAGATTTATTTTCTGATATTGAAATTCATCAGTGAAGCCAAGGCCATTTATCATGACATTCCTGTCAATAATCCAAGGCTCAATTTTTATGATTAACTCTTTAAAAACCCTTTAAAAAGGTTTGGATTGTGTCTCACTTGGTGTGTAGCTGAATGCTTTGAAAATGTGTGATTTTTGCCTCTATGTGTATGCATGTCCTTGTGTATCAGAGTGCTATTGTGGTAATATATCTCTTGGGAAGCGTCCAGTGTTTCTTGATATGAATGAGTGCATCACTCATAAAAGATGCACCAGGGATCTGGTGGCATTTGGTTTCAACAGCGGTAGAGAAAGAGAAGAACTTATTGGCTGGAAATGTTGATATGCAAACCTTAGAAACCCAAGCTTTGCCTAATCAAAACACCACTTTCAAACTATCTGTTCTTGGTATGAGAAGTGAATTGAGACTGATGAGCAACACTCTTTGAAGAAGCTGAGACCTCTGAGGGCAAGCTATTAATCTGATCATCACCCTGCTTCAACTGCAGTGCAGGTATTAATATTTTTTATTTCTCTTTTTTTTCTTTATTAGAATCAGTGGCCCAGTAAATAGGACTGTATTAGAAATCCAAAATATTGAATTAATTCTTGGAATTATTTTTAAACCGATTAATCTTGCTGTCTTAAATAAAATGTGTTCAGTCATCATTTCAATTACTAAAAGAAGCTTTGAATGGGTTTCCTTTTAAACATTGCTCTTCTCACCACCAAGTCTTGTACCTGAACTATTTCTGGTATGTTGGTGAATTTCTTTTCTTCATACAGAAATATATTCTCTGTTCCTATAGACGAGAGGTCTAGTATCTATTTTCAAGATGAGATGAAATGTTGGAATATGAGAGAAAGTATAGACAAAATGTCATTCTTTCAATGCTCAGTTGCTACATTTCCCCCCCCCCCCCACCTGTTTGAGCTTTCAAAGCCCCACTGGCAAGTTTGATCTATAGAATCCATCTTACAAAAAAATTGAAACATTGGTTGGTTGTATCCCAGGGACATAAAAAGAATATCAGACAACACAAAGGGTATCAGAAAAATATAAGGAAGTTGCCTACGTTATTGCATTTCTTTGTAAGCTAAAGTCCATTCTAGATTGCATAATGATTTGATGCATTTGACATTTGGGCTTCTGTTCCTATTCCATTGGTATTAGAGAATTTTTATTTTTATTTTATTTTGCTTTGTTTTGTTTGGCCTCAATGCTTGGATTCTTTCATAAACTTTCTCATGCGCTTCTTGGTGCTAAGGTGCAATGCTGAATCAGTGAATATTGAGTAGACTTCTACCTATATGATAGGCGAGAGATTACTGAAACAAATAACTAAAACAAGGAAATTCTGGCAAAATTGTCAAGATACTTAGTCATCAGCAAACCTTGCATTTGTAAATCATGGCAGAAATATTCAGTACAGCAGCAATTTCACTACAGTTAACAGATTTATGTGTCCAATTCAAACTTTGACTGTACAGTTCTTTAATATCTAGATGTGAATTTTTCTGACCTCATTTACGATGTGGAATTAACTTTGCCATTGGTTCTGAGGGTGTTTTTTTTTAACAAATGGCTCCTGATTTTTAACAACTATCTAGCAGGTAGATATAATATGACCTATATGATCACAGCAATAGCAGTGGCTCTTAGACTTATATATCACTTCATAGTGCTTTAAAGCCCTCTCTAAATGGTTTACAGAGTCAGCATATTGCCCTCAATAACCTGGGTCCTCATTTTACTGAACTTCAGAAGGATGGAAGGCTGAGTCAATCTTGAACCAGTCAGGATCGACTGCTGGCAGTTGGCAGCGTTAGCCTGCAATATTGCATTCTAACCACTGTGACACCACTGTTTTGATGGACTTATAATGTCATTTCCCATTCATTTGTTAAATGAGTCATCATAGGTTGCTAAGTGAGATGTGATGTGACCATGACTTGTGATTTTACTACCAGCGTTTCCATTTTGCTTATTGGAACCTCATTCTGAAGCATGCAAATGGTGATCATTTGCTGTGTTAATTAGATTTATTGAAAGGAATGGATTCCAGTAATTTCTGTAGAGGACGAAACCTTCTCCTGATTTTATATATTTTTGATATATACTGTAATTTTATATTTCACTGGTATGTCCTCTATTATTTATATTTATTAAAATATTATAATAGCATCTCACCAAGGAAGAGAACCATATTCTGTGGATACCTGGAATGTCTAGAATCGATCCCTGGTTTTGCTAGAAACACAAAGTATGTAAGCATCAAGGCTATTGGTCATACAGTTTATAATTTTCGTAATACTGGAATCATTTCCTATGTGCTTATGTGTTGTAAGGAAGACACTTTTTTGTGAATGATTTCCAAGTTTCTATCAATGTGGATGCTTCTAAAAACATGTTTATAAAAATAAAAACACTGGTGCTCTAGGGACTTTATCGTTCAATGTATGTATTTTTCACAATATGAATTTTGAGAAAAATGACAAACACTCCAAGAAAATGCATGGAGAAAAGGAGTAGGCATTTAGGAGTTGGCATAAATTCCATCCTCTGCATATCATAGTGCAATCATAGTGGTTCTTAAGTAGCCTGCCACTGTTAGTACTAGTTATGCTCTTCAGTGCTTGTCAAACTTTATATGACATCACAACAAGGGCAGGAAGACTTGTGTTCTGCCTTAGTTTCATAAGACTGCCAATTTTCAGAAAGCCTGTGGCTCATGCTGACCTAGTGCTTTCTTCTTACGTCTATATATCACTTTTAAAAAATCTTTTCAATAATTTCTAGTTTCTATGAATTGGGGTTGGAAGACTTCTTCAAAGAAAAAGTTTCTATCTACAGAATGGGAAACAACTTTACTGCCAAATCCAGCCCAATCTAGTATCCAACTCCCGTTCCTTTCATCATTCACCCTGGTAATTGCCCCATTACCAACAATGAATTACTTGCTTTTACAACTGTTATTACTTCAATGGGCTCCAGAAAAGCAAAGAAAGTAAATGATACAGGTCAGGGTGGCCTTACCTGCATCATATTGTTCTTTTTTTTAAAGTTGCTGAATAAAACTAATTGAGTTAGTAAAATAAAATGAGATGTAGGAGATGATAGAATTCAATGAATAAGTATTTGATAGATTTTATATAGAAAAAAAATGTGTATATCAGCTCAGAAAGATTAGTCTGTCATGGTATATATATTCAGCACCTACAAAAAGTAAAGGTCCTTTAGGTTAAACTGGATTTGGGGTAAGAGAAGCAACCTGGAATTAAGGAGAATCTTCCTAATAGTGATGACAATTAACCAGTGAAACAGCTTTGCCTTCAGAAGTTCTGGGTGCTTCATCACTGGAGGTTTTTAAGAAGGGACTGGACAGTCACTTGTCTGAAATTGCATAGGTTCTCCTGCATGAGTAGGGACTGGACTAGAAGACCTCCAAAGCCCCTTCCAGCTCTATTCTGATTGAACTATATGAATAGACCCATGTGATTTCTAAGCAATACACCAAAGTCTATTTTGTCACTGCCTTCTTTTAGAATGTTTCCCCCCTCCTAAGTTACTTTTATCGAGCTTTGGATAAGCAGACTTCTCACTTGGAGATTTTGGACCCCTCAAATTGGGATGAATCATGTGGAATTACTTTTATAGAAGATCCCATTTTTTTTCTGCTGTTGAGTTACATTAGACTATCAATGTGATCTTTTCCAAATGTGACACTATAGTCAGTGTGCTATAATTCCAACACATCTGGAAAGCAGCAAGAGGGTAGAGTGAGATGGTAGTTATTGGCATCCAGAAAACTGAAAAGAGTGGTCTAATAGCAGAATAAATATCTGAAACTCATTTGTATGACCTGAAGATCCATCATGATGGAGCTTGTTCCAACTGCCAGTATCCATTTTTAGGCATTACATTTGTCCATGTGAATGAATATATCCCCAGGGATCACTTTCGCTACTGATGCACTAATAGGCTTAAATGATTATTTCTGAGATGTGTAAAACTAGATAATGTAGAACCAAGCTGATAATCCTTCTCAACAAGAAGCCCGCTCTTTACAAGTGTTCATTTTGCAAACCTTTTTGACATCATTTCAAGAACAGTAAATTATTTTCGGTGGATGCCAACAGCCATAAAATAGGCTTTCATGGTGATCTCTGCACATTAGTGACATTGTTGTTTCTTGTCTGCAGATGCTTTTTCTAGGTCTTTGGATGCTCACGATTATAGAGATCCATCATATGACCAGAACTCGGGGTTAGAATAGATAAGCTTTTCTCATGGTTTTTTTTTTAATCCAACTTATATCCCGCCCTTCTCCGAAGACTCAGGGCGGCTTACAATTTTATTAAGCACAAACCAATGTGCTTAGCCATCTCTTCAGTTTATTATATGTGTATGAATATATCTTATATTGTTACAACTTGGTCTATGATATCCCAGGGATTGCCTTGAAATGTGAGTTCCAAGCATCTGTTTTAAAATAGATGGCTTTAATTAATAGATTTAAGTATATCTTTGATAAAAGTGTAGGATGTAAACCAGGGCTGTGAAACTTGCGGCCTGTGGCCTGGATGTGTCACGTGCTGGCGATGCCCACACCCAGTTTGGCAAAGGGGAAAAAAGTCACGATATGTCACGTAATGCCACCATGATGACATGGGTTAGACACCCCTGATGTAAACCAACTGTCAGTTATACCCATTGGACTCTTTTCTTGCTTACTGGTGTTGTCTATTTCCCATCCCTGTTAATATACTAATTTTAAAAATCCTAATCTAGTGTGCATCATAGAGTGTTATCTGAGAAATATTCACTTATATAGTGGTCATAATATGGCTAGTTATAATGATCACCACTTATGTTAATGTCTGGGTTGTAAAATAGTTTATAATGTCAACATGACATAGTTGTCTTCAATTCCAGTTGTTTTATACTGATACAGGTCAGATTATTTATCACCATTTTAACACTGGAATGAACACTCTTTAAGTAAACGGTTTTATCTAGTACATTATAATTTAATTCCCCAATGTAAAAAAACCCTGAATTTTATTGAAACGAAGGACACTGGGAATCAAGCTATTCTTCTTGGCTTTTAATTTGAAGAAAAAAATGTAAGATTTTTTCTGGAAAAAGCTGAAAGTTACAATCAAGTCATCATCAATTAATGGGATAAAAAATGAAGATATTTGGAAGCTGAGCTGTAATTTAGAGTTGCAGTATGTTTTGATATCCAAGAGAACACTAATCATTTGGGAGGAGGGGGCTAATGGATGCAAATTAGTAAGCCATATCACAAGTTATGAACATTGCTGAGCTTTTAGAAACAATTTTGAGCATGCTTTTTAAAATTCTGGGATGCTAATTTTAGGGCTTAGAGTACAGTTTTCATGTGTTTTGTTTCTACTGTTGTAGTAAGATGGGTACGGGTTGTACAAAATTGGACTTATTATAATTCAGTTCTTGGCTTTTCCTATTAGGTATAAATTGAGTTTACAATTTGATTCAAATGTGCACCACTCATGCTTACTGAATATAAATATAAACCAGTGTTCAACAATATTCTGAAATGTATTTCAGACTGAGTATTATACATTATAATATAAACAAAGAAACACCAAATCCTTGCATTAGGGAAAAGTCCACAAAAATAAGTGAATGAAAAAATATTATATTTGAAAAAGTGTTTATAAATATGCATATACCTGTATTAGAAAAGGACCTCAAAATATGTGTGTGAAAAAGTGTGTAAATAAATACGTACACAGTAAAATGCACATGACATGAATATGATTTTTTTATTTGAATTTTATTCTGAACACAATAATTGCAACCTATTGAAGAAATGAGCAGAATGAATGTTAAGATAGAGAACTCATGAAATGTGGCTGGTTTTTTTATCTTGGTGTTTTCTGCTATACAGTATCTTGTTTGAGGGGTCCTTGGTGCTCTCCGAGCTTGCTTGTTTTCTTGCAGAGGTTTCATTATCCTTACTAGGTAACATTATCAATGCTAGTAAGGAGTGCTGTTTGGTGTGAATTTATATTCTGGTGTCTTGCCTGTCTGTGTGGGTGGGGAGCAGTCAGAGTTTCTTTGGTTGGACTGTTTACTGATGGCTCTTTGCCAATTTCTTGATTGGGGTATTGCTTATTTGATTGATTGTTGGTCTGAAATTAACCTTCAGTTGGGAAAATGTGACCAGGCTAAATCCAAAAATGCCAGAGAATTTCTAGAAGCCTGGCACTCTTGACAAATCAGCCATCAATAGGCACATAGACATTATCAACATCTATAGACTATGCAAAAAAGATAATCAACCAACCCAAAAGAGAAAAAGACTCCAGCACCTCTGCACCAGTAAGCAGCACTCAGATCAGCATAGAGTAACTTCAAAGTTAACTTCAGAGCAACAACCAGGTAAGCAATAACCCAATCACGAAATGGCCAAAGAGCCAATAGTAAACAGCCCAACCAAAGAATTCTTAAGACCACTCCCACCCACACAGACAGGTAAGACACCAGAATATAAACTGATAGCAAACAACACTCCTTACTGGCATTGATAATGTTACCTAGTTAGAATAATGAAATGTCTGCAACAAAACAAGCAAGTGCAGGTGGAGCAGTGGTTAGAGTACAGTACTGCAGGCTACTTCAGCTGACCGCTAGCTGCAGTTCAGCAGATCGAATCTCACTGGCTCAAGGTTGACTCAGCCTTCCATCCTTCCGA
>JANHFM010006244.1:242011-252850 GCA_032468115.1 Grayia smithii | reverse complement strand
CTCTGTAAACTGCTTAGAGAGGGCTGTAAAGCACTATGAAGCAGTATATAAGTCTAAGTGCTATTGCTATTGCTAAGCTCAGAGAGCACCAAGGACCCCTGATTTCAACCCTGACCTACAAATATTCTCCTTTATTGGTAGTATCTTGAACCAACTGTAAACAAAGACTGCTGATGTATACTATGAACATATTCTTCATTGTTCAACTCCATACAGTAACAAACTCTAGAGATTCATCACAGAACTATGAAAAAGAAGGTATTGTAAACGTTTATCAGCATAGAGAGGTTTCATGACTCTTTGACTATTTTGATAAATAATGTGCATCAGAATGGTAATTGTGAATATGCTTTCCTGGGCGTAAGCCACATTGAACATACTAAAGTGAAGTTCAATATAAACATTCATAGCATTGCATAATGATTATGAATCTCTGGAGCATGTTACTGTATGTAGTTGAACTCAACAGTGAAGAATATGTTCACAGCATACATAAACAAGCCTTTGTTTACAGTTGGTTCAAATAAGCAAGTTCATTTATACAGTCACTAGCTCCAAAATAGAGCACTGATAAAGGATCTGCATTTATCACAGGTCACTAAGCTACTGTTCTGTTTTAGACAGGACATATAATAATAAAGTTGCAACTGGTTTCCTGAAGGAGTTGTAATTCAAATAATTAAGAAAGAAGATAGAATGCTCAGGTGACCCCACAAGTTGATGAGATCTTGCCTTACAGCCCTAATTTGGGTTAAATAAAGAGTTTAGAGACCAAGACCAATATAGAGTCACACCCATAAGAAACAAGAAAAATGATTAGGAAGTGGAGAACCAACCACTAGTAGATCTAGAAAAAAGAGGTAAGGTAAAAAATAGAGAAAGAACATGTATCTGTTTCAGTCCAGAATTCAAACACCATAAAATTCCACATCTAATTCAAGCTGTCAATTTGAAGCTAGAATCTTCAAATGGAGTAAAAAAAAAATCCAGAATAACAGAAATGCAGGTCCATTTTAGAGAAAAAAAGATAAGCATCTAGGTATCACCAGTGGCAGCTATGGGTCAATTATGGGATGTGACATACTTGCTTCTTGAGTGGCCAGGCTGATTGCTTGTACTATGTCCTTTGAAGCTGCCAGTGTCTATTGGGACTAGATATCCTTTCAGGATTTGACAAAACCTCATTATCTGAGTATTCTTATCTGCTTTTGTATATCTATACTCCAAGTAGTTTGACTGGCTACTGACTTCTGAGGCTGGATATTTGTCAGAACAGGCCATACAGCTTTTCACTCAAATGATTCAGAAAAAGCTATACAGCTCTTATGCTATGTATAATTGGGTGACTATACAATATCATATGTAAAGAAAAGGGTATAGATAGAGCACATATGATGTCTATCTTTTATCCACAAAGAGCTGCAGCTTGCAAATTGTTAATTGTGTGAATGTATGTATAAAAGAGAGAGAGGGAGAAAGAGAGAGAGGAAGGGATAGGAAATATAGAATGAGAATGCATGTAACATCAACATTGCCCATATTATTATCTTAAGCAAATCTTGGCTTGGGGTTTTTGGGAATATGACTATGTGTATCAAAGATGATCCATACATTATTTAGTCAAGGGCTGGCCAGCATTATTTCTAAAGAAAAGCCTCCCACCCTAGGTCCTATATAAATACACAGCAAATTTTTTTAAAAAAATACCCAGGAGCAATTTCCATATATTTCTTTGCACTTCCTGGCTATCATGGCATTTGCAATCATTTTTCCCCCGGTAGCACAACCCAAACAACTTGGTACTTATGCCTGCTTACTACATAAAACCATTTTAGTAGCATTTTTTTCTCTCCATGCTGAAAAATCAATATGGTACAGAACTATTTACAAGGGGCCATTTTCTTTTGCTGATCAAGAAATATATGCTTCTGGACAGAATGCAGAACGGAACAGAATGATCAAACCCTAGGCCTTGCCTTCTCGGAAACATGTCAGTAAGAACATAACCAGAGATGAATTGTTTGCAGGACTAATGAAAAAAGCTTGACCTTGTTGATGAAGCAGGATAATCTCTAATGAGGGCAATTTATGAGTGAATTTATGATCTTAAAAAGAAAGCATTGTTATGTCGGGGGCACCTCAATGTACATGAGTCAAGGAAACTTCCAGGATCAACCATAGGTACTGCAAATATATAGCCCAAACTGGTTTCTTTCAGAATTGTTAGAACTATAATGTTCTGGATTTAATAAGAGCCATGTTAGCTAAGAAAATGGAGAAAGATTGCTGAATAAATAGTTCCAATAAGACATTAAGTTTTAATTGCTGTGGCTAAACTATTGCCTCCACAAACAGTCCCACAACTATTAAGAAAATTTGAGTTTGACAACTACAAATGGCAAATACATTGATATTTCCTCTTGTTTTTCCCCCAACCACACCCCTGTGAGCTGTGCTGGGCAGAGAACAAGTGGTTGATTCAAAGTAATCCATTCAGCTTTTATGACTAAGGGACAACTGTAATTCACAGTCTCCTGGTTTCTAGCCCACTGTCTTAACTCCAATACCAACTGCTCTTTTTCATTTGTAAATGTCTTCATGCTACACAATGTTGAAGCTGAATCTTTGGCTTTATGGATCCTTTTCTGATTTAGATCCATGTCTGATTGCCTACCAGCCTGCAGTTAGCAGACACTCTTGTACCCTACCTCACATTGCTGTATTATTTGTTCTATTTTTAAATATTTCAGATACCTTAGGAGTGTTTTGAAGATGTGGAAGCAAAGTTATAGAAGTAGAGCCATTACTGAGCAATTACATATTTATTTATATGGTTCAAGGGATCAATAGTCCAAGGGATCAATATAAAAGATAAAATAATTTCTGTCTTTTGTATTGCTGGGCTACTTCCAAAACCATTCAGGCATGTTCATGATACAATATGATAGCCACTTTAGACTTTCTAGTTCTGATATAAAGATTTGTATTCTATAATGGCTGTTTACAATCATAAATAGTATCTAGCTGATCTATTAAGGGTTCCTTTAGCTTTGAGGCAGTAAGATGTACATGTGAGGAATTAAATGTTGAATAAAGGGATATTTTCATTATCATTTTATTCTCTCTCTGGATGGGATAGATGGATGGGTAGGGAGGGAGGGAGGGAGGGAGGTAGATAGATGATAGATAGATAGATAGATAGATAGATAGATAGATAGATAGATAGATAGATAGATAGATCCAGTTATTACCACATCATAATTTTAAAAGTTCGGTATCATTCATTTACACAACCAATAACTATAGTGATCACTGGTTTGCCTGTACTAAGTCACAGCTGCAAAATAACAACATATTTCATAGACGGGCCATATTCCATAAATTTCCATCTTGCTGCTGTATCTTAGAATATTACCAAAGGAAAAATATAGCTATTGCTTTTTTTATGGATCCTAAACTGCATAGCACTATTTAGAAGTCTTGTGACACAACAGTTTTACCATCTGAACACGACATTATAAAATGCCTTCCTTTTTCCATTTTGCTAACAACTGAATAAACTCTCCATAAAGTTCAGGCTTAACTGAAATATTAATCAGCAATGAGAAGCCTCAAGTTTAAATCTAACTCTTTGAATAGAGCCAAAGCATCTTTGATTTTCCAATCTAAGGATCAAAATACAGATGTAAAATAGCACTATCTACATTTATTAAATAGTTGGTGTGGATCTCTTATTATCTTATAACTCTACTCAGTTATTAACCTGGCCTGATAACAGAATCTGCTGATCAAAACCATACAGTTTGAGTTCTTTAATGCTTTGATTCTTTAATCAACTAGCAAGACTGCCTGCCAAGTTCTCATGTGATTGAAATATTGTTTAGATATTTGTTGTGTTTTAAGTGTAAGTATGCCTACAGTATAATTCTTCAAAAGATAAAAGTGCCTTTCTTGTGACATTTGACTACAGAATTAATACCTTGATGCTACGTCAGAAGTGTGGCATGAGGAAAGGTTATTTCTCTTTCAGTCAATTTTGTTTTGGAGACTCTCTCATTTAATATTGCCTCTGCTGGGTGGGTTGTAGTTGTACGATAATCTGTGGCACCCAGTGTAAGACCTGCAGACCATTAAAAGTTTGGGCCATAATATGCAACCCAGTGTCTCAATTTGAATTCTTACTTAACTGAGCCCCCAGAATTCATGGTTTATTCCCAAAATACATGCCTAGAGACTAGGTGAAATAAATCACTTGTTTAAAAGTTGTACAATCCCGTATTTGGTTCTCCTTTTTCAATTTCATTTAAAAAAAAATCAGAATTGCTCCCACTGAATCCAGTGATCAGTATTTGCTTTACATTCAATTATCTCATTTGTTGTGCTTTTAAAAAGAAATATTACTTGGATTTGTGTGTAAATATTTTAACAATCTGTTCCTGAAAGAAGAAAAAGGGAACTTTAAAGATTTGCCAGTGGAACTGGGAAACCCAGAATGGAATTGGGGTAGGGGGGTGGGAGTGGCATGGTGCAGGGAGTTATTGTTTCTTTTTCTTTTATATAGTGTGTTTATTGCTTGTAAACCACCTGGAGTCACTGTGAACGAGTAGGCATCTATATAAATTCTCTAAATAAATAAAATAAACCTGACTTTCACAAAAGCTACGTTATTACTGGTCTCCTTGAAGAATCCCTAATAAGCTCAGAGATCCCTAAAAACCTATTTTGTTAATACCTACAACAATTATTTGAATATGTTTCAGACATGTGGCAAGAAAAGCTAGTGATCAGTAGAGTATCACTAAATCTGAACTGTTCTAATAGCATAATCATTCCAATAATCAAGCAACTGTATTTTCTTTTTCTACAATTTTGTTTTAAAAAAAGCATAGAGTGAAATTAAGGAGACTAGAAAATTCCAAAATCCATAAACTTTTCATAGGAGTTCTTCTTTCATTTCTTCTTCGTCCTTGAAATTTTAAGTGTTCGTTTAAGGAAGTTTTGTTGCAGTGTTTTAATGAGACACTTACAAATTTCTTCATGCAAAATTGTGTCAGCAGCAATAGCAGCAGCTAGCATATCAGCTAACTCTCAGAATAAGGAGAAAAAAAATGCATTTGTGATATCACAGATCCACAAGGTGACAAAAATCGCTGATGAAAACCTGAGCAGAAAGATGAAAAGTGTATTTCAATACCAAAACAGTTACTTCGCTTAAAAATGTATTTCAGTTGTGCATTCCAATAAAAGAATTCCTTTTATGGCTATCTCTGATATTTTTCTATAATATTTAGATTTATGCCTCCAAAATCAAATTCAATCTGGGCGTTCAGTGAAAGCTGACAGCATATTGATTTTTTTTAAAAAAATAGTAAAACAAGTGCCGTTGATACAGTTCATCTCAAACCCAGTCTCCAGCCTTTCTACTTATATAGAAGGAGGTAAGAAGGTAGAAGGTAATATGAAGAACTTTTGCATTCTGCAAACAAATGGCTGAAAAATGGGGTGAGAGGAGTGGTTTTAAATGGGAAAATGGAGAAGGCTTGCTAGAATCTAGAACAGGGGTCTCCAATCTTGGCAACTTTAAGCCTGGTGGACTTGAACTCCCAGAATTCCCCAGCCAGCATGGGGAAGACATCTCATGTCCATTCTCCTGAACAACCCTCTGATGGGCAGGTGGATTTTTTTGGGGGGGCGGGGGAAGAAGGGTGATACTTTTAAGTACAGGTAGTCCTCAACTTACAACAGTTCATTTGTGACTATTCAAAGTTACAACTGCCCTGAAAAAAAGGACTTATGTCCGTTTTTCACATTTACGAACACTGCAGCATCCGTACAGTTACGTGATCAAAATTCAGCCATGTGGCAACTGGCATGTATTTATAATGGTTGCAATGTTCCGGGATCATGCGGTCACCTTTTGTAACCTTCTGACAAGCAAAATCAGCTGGATTTGCTTAAGAACCATGTTGCAACTGCAACTGCTGTGATTCTTTAACAACTGTGGCATGAAAAGTTGTAAAATGGGGCAAAATTCACTTAGAAAAGTTTCATTTAGCAACAGAAAGTTTCAGCTGAATTGTGGTCGTAAGTGGAGGACTACCTGTATAGAAATTGGAGAGACTTCTTCCAGGAAGCTCCTGCTCCCATTCCCATTAAAACTCTATCTCCCCTAGGACCAAAAACAAATTAAAAGTTTCAACTGCAACCCTTTGATGATGTCAGAGTTTACCTTTGGCTTTCTGTGGATTCTCAAGATTTGCAGTACAAAACACTACTTTAGACTATTTTTCCTTTCATTTAGCAAACAGCATGTAGTTTCAGCATCTAATCAAGCTTTGCAAACATCATTTATAATAGAATATTGTCCATTCGACGATAAACACAGCTACTCAGGATTTTAAAGTGCAGTGGAAATAAAATATTTCTTTTCAAGTTTTCTCTAATAGCTTATATATTTGTAAGATATTCCTTCATTTTAATATACATTTCCCCCTGTAAGTTTCTAAGCTATCTAGAATCAAGAAAGTGCTTAATGGTACTGATTGATAAGTTCCATCTATCAATCAGACTGGCAGCTACCTTTTCTAAGACTGTACAATCTTTTATTCTAAATCATCTATGGTCTTTGAGAGGTATTTATGAAAGGTCAACCATATTCTGCTATGCCACTTCTTCTTCAGCTCTTTGGCAATCTTCTTGGGGCATGGCCTCCTCTGCCTTGAGGTTAGTTCTCCAACTAACAACATTTAAGCAGTGTAAAAATTGCCCACTGTTATTGAACCAACAATCGTCAACAGCCAGAGGTGTCTAAATTCATCTTAGTTGCTAACCCTAATCTCAAGTTTCTTTTATTAGTGCCTTGTTAGCTCTTAATAGCCAAAAATGTCAGCAAGAAGATACGTCTCAATACATGCTGCAGAGCCTCACTGGATATTGGATAGTATTCTTTAGAACAGAGGTCTTCAAACTTGGCAGGTTTAAGACTTGTGGACTTCAACTCCCAGAATTCTCCAGCCAGCTGGAGAATTCTGGAATTTGAAGTCCACAAGTCTTAAACCTGCCAAGTTTGAAGACCCCTTCTTTAGAAAGTCTGAAGCTCCCAAACTTTCAAGTATTTCCCATTCTTGTGCTAGAGATCTTTACTAAGTCAGAGAAGACAATAATATATGCACAGTAATTTAAATTCTAAATTCAGCATTTATAAATCTGCTGAAGTAATCTTCCTTATGATCTTGTTTTTACAGTAGAGTAGACATTATTAATTTCATACTTGTAGCCTTTATCAGTGTTTATGTTATCAGTATTTCTAAAAGTAATTCTTGTGATTCCTATTTGGGACATGCAGATGGCAAAAATTATCAATACTATTGGGGTTATTTTTTAATATCTAGAGAACTCTTCAATATACTGTCTTTGTTAGAGAAAAGGGAAAATCATTAATTTTTGTTTACTGTAATTATGGTGTTTTTTTAAATAGCACTTTAATCAAATGAGTGCCATTTGGAGTCTTACTGAAATATTGACTGTAACCTTCTTAGTTCCAGCCAGTACTATACTATATAGATTTAGATTAGATCCTTGGTATACAAAAGTTGGTTAAATGAATAGTCAGTAAGATTAATGGGAAAAGAAACGGGAATAATGGAAAAATAACAGTGTAATTTGTCCTCTTGCTCAGTATCGTCTATAGCAGAATTAGACAAACTTGGGCAGTATGGGTTTTTTTTTTAATATATAGATCTTTGACCATTATGGATCAGAATCAGGTGCAAAGTGCTAAAGCTGGAATTAAAGAATCATCCAAAAATCTAGCTTATCTTTGCTTTAGAATGTTTGATAATAGCTTTCTAGTTTTTCAGGCAAGCCATTTTACTCTCACAGTCCTATGTAGTATGGGATTTATTTATTTTTTTTAGTAATATGCTATACCAATAAGGCATGGCCTCTAATTTCTGCAACGCTTCACTTCTTGCTTGCAAAAGCTCCCCATCTCCTGTGGCTTTTTGAGCCTTCATTATCAACGGTTCACCTTCAGTGAAGAATGAAAGCTCAGGTGTTTACAAGTATCAGATGTCACACCTGCATGGAATACAAACAGTCCTGGCAGAAATACAATACTTATTTAATATTTTCTTTTATAGTATGAAGCATGAATATTTGCACCAGGCAAATGGATTAAATATATATACATATAGAAGGCACCAAACTTAGAGAAGGTTTTACTTTGGGACACCTTGATTTTTGCCACCTTGCAATTTCCAAGCAGTGTTTGAAATAAATGAGCATTATTTTTAGCACTCCTTGGGAATTATATTTTCAGTAAACTCCCTTTTATTTAATTGTTTGCTATCATCAGTAGTATATCTGCTAATCTGAGTGGCCCAATAGCCATAGCTTCAGTGACACCCATTAGATTGGGTGGGGAATCAAAAAGTCCAGTTGATGTGCATGAAACTGTTCCATTTATATTCACATAAAGGGAAAGAGCTTTAACTGTGTCTTCATGAACACAGACATTCCAACGCTATGCATTGGGGCTCAGTTTCTAGAATAATTATTAAATCAACACAAGGACAGTCTAAAAGCTACAGATTCTAGATCTCATGCAGATAATATAATAACAGTTACATTCATTACTATTTGTCTTCTGACAAAATACAGAAGGGATATCTTGAACCACCCTATAATCTATTAGCACCTGGACAGAAACATGAGTCACTTGGTCACACTTTTACATTCTAGACTCAGAAGTGTTGTTTCTCTTCATTAAATTGTAGTGATTATTTCCACTTTTGAATCCACACTCATAAATTACCAAATATATTTTTATGTAAGCCTGTGATCGTTTTTAATGATATATTTCATCTTTTGACAATGTGTACGGCACCTTATGTAAAATTTAGATGATTTTTTTATAGAGAGACTAAGTGTTCTGAATTTGACATGTCTATAACTATTTAGGGTAGTTTTATACATTTTAAAATATTCTTTTAGATGGCCATCTAGAAGAAGCAGACCAAAATTCATATTTAAATACTTAATTCTTGAACTCAACCTAGTAGTTAACTTCAAGTTAACTTCAAATAAATTTGGTAACTTGTCTTTTTTATAACTATTTTCATTCTATTACCTAATTTACTACTTTTGTAACACGTTCCCTTAATAAAATGTGTCATTATATGTTATTTTCACATTTTCAGGTTAATTTGTGTTAATGTATAATTTGCATGTAACAGTTCTTTCTTTAAAAAAAAAAGATCCATCATATCATCGAGAAAAGTGAAAGAGATAATTGCCATCTCATTTGCTTATAAATTTAAGAAGTGTGAACTTTACATTTGTGATAAATATGGCTTGAACAAATCTTTCCCTTATTCCTAGTGAGCATTCATTTCTTAATAACTTTTGGATTTGTATTTCATTAGCATTAGTTATGTCAGCAAATGCAAAAGAGAAGGTTTAGAAAGATGAACATTAAGAGTTTAAGTTGGGGTGGGAGATTCCTTTCAAAAAAATTCAGCTTACTTATTGATTTGTGGAGCTGTCCCATCTATTTTCCCCTTGTCTGATACTCGAGAGCTAAATATCTGTAGTACAGGGGTGGGTTCTACTTACCTTTACTACCGATTGTCTTGATGCACATGCTTTGCACGTGTGCTCCGCGCATGTGCAATAACTTTTTTTAAAAAAAAACCTCGAAAAAAGCACTTTGCGCATGCACGGAGTGCACATTCAGCAGAGAACCGTAAGTACAGGCGTGCGGGTGGGCCCAGTTCCCGGTCACGGAGAACCAGTTCGATGATGTCACAGCGTCACCACTACCAGATCGCGCTAACTGGGCCGAACTGGGAGCAACCCACCACTGCTGTAGTACCTGTTTAGGAAATCACCAGAGTAGCCTAACTATATGTCCAATCAAGATTTTTTTTAAAAAACCCTGTCAAATAATGCTGGCAAGAAAACTATGTTTATGTGTGCCTATATCTATCAAAAAGTGATCTCAATTTGAGGGAGTAATTAAAATCATTATTCATAACAACCTAAAAACAGCATCTGAAGTTAGGAAAATAGCATGCCCCTTAACAACCAATAAGTACTTCTCTTGAATTGTTTAAAGTAAAGATGGATGATTATCTGTCAAAGATGCTTTAGTAGTGGATCCTGTTCTCTGTACAGTGAGGAATGGTTGGGCTAGATGATCTCAAAGGTCACAGTCAGAATGAAGATTTACACCTATGAATTAATGACACACTCAAATAATTTTCAAATAATAACTGAAGCTATCATACACTGGAATTCTTTCCACCCGATAAACCATAACCTGTTGAAAACATCACAGATCAAAGTTGTCTCTGTTTCATCTGGCTTTCAATGCCAAGAAATATCAAAATCCTATATACTATTTAACGAAATGGCTTGGACTCCAGAAGCCATTTCATCATTACTCCTCAAAAATAAAATGAAACAAAAAGCTTTTCATGTATAACAGTCTCAGTTGCATTAAATAAGCTCCATCTTTTCATAATTTCTTTCTAGTATGTTGTGCCTTAGTGTCCGAGTGAGTAAGTGAGTGAACTGTTCATCCATCTATCCTTGTTTTTGAAGGACTCTATAATTCGGTTCGAATGGTGTATTTAGGTCCCAACTGTGCTTAGTCCACTCCGTCCTGTGAAACACTAAAAAGAATAAATTTTGCAAAGATGAAATTCTGCCAGCTCCTACATTTTTCCTGATGGCTTTTATAAATGACCTTCAGAAATTGATTCTTCCTTCCTTCCTTCCTTCCTTCCTTCCTTCCTTCCTTCCTTCCTTCCTTCCTTCCTTCCTTCCTTCCTTCCT
>JANHFM010006244.1:187509-206148 GCA_032468115.1 Grayia smithii | reverse complement strand
ACTCAGCCTTCCATCCATTCAGGGTAGGTAAACTGAGGACCCAGATTGCTGGGGGCAATAAACTGACTTTGTAAAAATGCCGCTTGGAAGCAGGTATATGCAAGGAATGAAGGAATTGCTGAGTACTTGAGTTGTGCTCAAAACTGTAAGCCGCCCTGAGTCTTCGGAAAAGGGCGGGATATAAATAGAAATTTTTAAAAAAATCTTGTTTGGGAGGACTCCGAATATTTGCAGGAACTTGCCCAATATCTATTAACTTCTTAAAGATAACTTATTCTGGTATTGTCTCAGATACAATCCAGAAAGCACCTCCTGTGCTAATTGTTGTTCTGCTTATCTAGAGACTCAGACAGGAACAAATATAAATCTGTAACTTATAAATGTTATTATCCATGACAACAGCAAAAACTATATTTTCTAATTTTCTTTCTTTTTTTCTTTTGTATGCTTTCTGCTTTTTTTAAAAAAAATGCTTAACTGAATATGTTTATGTATAAATCAAATTAAAGAATGTGGAGTGATAATATTTTAATAATATACTGGATTTAATTTAAACATTGAGTATAGCCAAAATAATTTTGGCAATTTAAAAAACAGTCATTACAAGGTCTAGAGAAGAATTATTTAATTAAGTATCAGAGACAAATTTTAATGTAATTATAGCATTAAAATTAATGGAGAATTTATATTTCTATCCTAAAAGATGTAGCAATCATGAACATCAGATAATAACAAGAATTATTGACAAGGTAGAAATTATAAAAATAATAAAATATCTATTTAACTGTAATTATTATGAGTGATTATAAATTCTTGGTATGATTCCTTCTTAAAAAGTAAATAAGTAATAAAGACCATAAACTACTTTAGGGCTATTATGGGAGAGAGAAAATTTTGGAAGGCAACCAAACATGAAAGAAGCCATAAAGGTACCAGGTAATTGAAAGACAAAAGGAATAGGATGAGCCAGAGCAGGCTACAAAACTGAACAATGAGCAGGATACTCAGGAGTCCTCTAGACAGACAGAGCATTATATTCAGCAAGAAACTTTCATGGGGATGCAAAAGTGCTTTGTACATTGAAACAAAATATAGTCTTGTCCTGCAAAACTTGCTGAAGGGACTACTTTAATGTCTACTACATTTTTACTGTGCTGTAAGAGGACATGCTAAGGGGATGCGGTGGCTCAGTGGCTTAGACGCTGAGCTTGTCGATCGAAAGGTCGGCAGTTCAGCCGTTCGAATCCCTAGTGCCACATAACGGGGTGAGCTACCATTCCTTGTCCCAACTTCTGCCAACCTAGCAGTTCGAAAGCACATAAAAAATGCAAGTAGAAAAATAGGGACCACCTTTGATGGGAAGGTAACAGCATTCCGTGAGCCTTTGCCATTTAATCATGCCAGCCACATGACCATGGAGATGTCTTCGGACAGTGCTGGCTCTTCGGCTTTGAAACAAAGATGAGCATCACCCCCCTAGAGTCGGGAACGACTAGCACATATGTACGAGGGGAACCTTTACCTTTACCTTACTGGTATTCAAAACTTCAGAAAAATAATATACAAATATACAAAATTATAAAAAAGAAGAAAAGAAAGGTATATAGTCTTATGCGATGTAATCTAAAATCTAATAAAAGTTTTGTAATGTTATTCTTTATTGGTTAAGTAAAAGCTGTAAGCAAAAAAAGCAAAAGGAAAAGACAAGTTACATATGCACCTTTAAAGGATTTTTAACAAATAAAAAGCAAAACAAGAAAAAAGATTTAAAATATATCAAGGACATTCTACTCATCTCCCTCTTTTTATTTCCAGCTCCTCACATTGTTTTCTCCAACTGCTGATTGTTACTTTAACTTTTTTTATATTTTAGACATTGTTACTGATTTCTGTTTGGGTGGTGATGATTTCAAATCATTTTTCTTTTTCTTCAAAATATAGAGTTAAGAGATTTGTCCCCTTTTCCCTTTTTCATAGTTTGCCTATGGGAGTTTGCCTATGGGAACAATGACTAAGTAGGATTTAAAGCGAAATTTGTGAATGTTTGTGGGAGGGGAGAAACCAAAGAAAACTTTTATTCATTTGTTTTTTTATTGCTTTTAAAATAATATTAGAAAAAGAAAAGAAGCCAAACACCAGGATAATTGTAATGCAAATACATACATCCTCAAAGAAAAGAAATGCATAAAAAATGCTTTTAAAGGTGAAAAAAATACAGAAAAACAGAAAAAGAAAAAAAGCAAAGTATATCATTATAGTAATTAATAATTACAAATCTATACTTAATATAAATATTCAAATTAATTAATTTCAAATTAATTAATTCAAATTAATTAATTAACTATTAATTTCTAGTACATTTATATAACTATTATTCTTTTTTTAACTTACAGTATTTTATATAAATGAGTCCCATATTTCATTATACTCGTCCATTCAAAGACTACAATTAGAGGTAATCCCCTCATAGGTGAATGGTGTTATCTGGTCTTTAATCTATTGAGTGAAAGGAGGCATAATTTATCTTTTGAATACTGCAATATCTTTGAGGCATAGTAAGGACACAGAGAATCCATTTATGTTGTCTGGTTATCAAATTCCATATACTATGTAATTAAAAATATTCTCCTTTAAAATTTTTAGCTTTTTTCACTCAGCATATTTTTCACTACTTTTACCATAATCTAGTAAGGAAAGGTTATTGCAAAAATATGTGTTTTAAAGAAGCATTATCCTATGTTGACATAAAGTCAATATTAAAAAAATAATCAAGCCCATTAAAATTATGATGCAAACTTGAATTAAAGGTATATTCTCTTTCAGTTGGATACATCAAATACCAAGGGTCTATTAAATTCAATTCTTCCATATAAATCTTAATTGTTTCCCTCAATAATGATCGCTTTTTTCATGCCTGAGCAAACTCTGGGATTTTACTATTGGTGTGATATAAATTTAGACCCACCAAGGTGAGTTATGGAGATTCACATGACCCCTTAAAAAGAGGGGAATAAATATTTAATAGATTCAATCTAATGCAATCATTGAGGAGGAACATGCCAAGAAGGGAGCCCTTGACAGTGATAGATGGCTAGTGAATATATCCACAATGCTGGCTTTAAAATGTTTTAAAAACAAAAAATACAATTTGAGTTTCTCCACAGGGAGTTAAAATGTGATTGCCTCACTGTACTGTAGAGGCAACAAAATAACAGCAGAACTGGGATGATCCCAAAGTTGATATACAGGAAGCCTTTTTAGAAGTCTTTAAGAAGTCTAGAAGATCACAAATAGGATGAAGAAAGGCATGCTGTGATATTTGTTTTTTAAAGGGATTTTTGAACGGATTCTATATCTGAATCTTTGTAATATAGCAATTACTTAGAGCTAACAGGAATTTTTCAGTGCTGATAATGCCTCTCAAGATTTCAGATGATTGATACACTTCTTTGTTTTCTGGCTTTTAAAAACATTCCTATGAAATGTACAAGGAAAATGATCCATTAAACATCTTTTCTCTGTAATGTTTAAGACTGTCTGTGATAGAAGATCTGCATTATGAGGAGAGAAAAAAGGGTAACTTTCTTGGCGGGATTATTCTGCCACTGAAGAAATAGATTTACTGCTGCTGTTTCCCACTGAAAGCCTCTGTGATCCTGGTTGCATGCTGGCTGGGTGGAGAGTAAGAGCTCATACATCTTAAATTTCCTAAGTTTGAGAAACCATGCCTTAAACAATGGCAGAAATAGGATGCTTCCTCCTGCCTTGAAAGATGATAATACCTCACATTCTGAGTATCTTTTGCCTGAGGCTACTACTCAGAGCATCCATAGAGCCAACTGAGGAAGCAAATTAAGTGAATGGGTTCTAAAACTGAAAAATGCTCCCTGACTTGGGGAAATTGGTTCCTAAAGATCAAGGTGCTTCTACATCTTTACCTTTTTGTCCAAATGGGTAGAGCTGTAGTATATGTGGTATCTTCCACCAAAGGTTGCAGGTTGCTGGCAAAAATACCGGATTGGGTCGAATGGATAGAGACAATTGGAGAGAGATGGTCCCATAAATACTCTTCAACAGAAGCCCTATGTAAAGTGCATCACAGCAGGCCTTGTTCTTCCCCTTGAAATTCAGGAGATGCCTATAGTAGCATCTTTTAGGCATCTATTATAAATTCATGTATTAAACCAGGCCTCATAGTATGATTGATGACACACTGCTGCTTTTCTTTCTCGCCACATTTTAAATTCAGATGATTCATTGAATATTTTTACATTACGGTTTTATTACATACTTTATTACTATTTTATTATAAACTGTTTTGAGATGCTTCAACCTGAGAACTGGTATATGTATAATTAACTTAAATAATTATATAATCAATAAATAGCTTCCAGCATCAAGAGCAGGCTATTAAATGGGGGAAAAGTAAGGAAAAGAAAGCATGCAGATTATGCTTTGTAATGGTTTGTAATGGTTAATTTTCTACTATGATATTTGAAGAGTATGAAAATAATATATAAACCATAGAAAAGAGATATAAGCATATTAGCAAACACAGATAAATACTATAAATTTTTCATGTTCAGAGGGAGAATCCCATATTTGTTGGGATTTCAAATGAAGGAATGTTTCAATTCCTTTGGAATTAGTGGGACAAATGAAAAATGACTAACTTAACCCCATTGGCTTTAATGGGTTTCCAGGCCATACGAATGAGGCATTGTGGAGAATACCCAATAATACTGTAATAATTTGATACAATCATATTTGAAGGTTTGCAGTTCAAAAGTAGTCATAGTAGCAAAGCCTATGAAGTCAAGACTCTTAAAAATAGAAAATGCATTGTGTACTCTCTTGGGGAGATGATTTAACCATACTACACCAAAACTTACTGCCTACAAAATTTACTAGCCATACTAGTTCTACCATTGCTAAGCTGTACAATTGAGTTGTGGGGGGGGGGGGAACTATGGCAATTCCCAGAATTTTAGGACTTGAAATCCACAGGCTGTAAAGTTGCCATGGTTGACCAATGACTGCTGTACTGGGTTGGCAAATTCAAAACACAAAAACCACTTGGATTTATGGAAAGATCTTGATTGCTAGTGGGGTAATGTATCAGAAAGCTTGAAAGCTACCAAGATAATTCTCCATTCAATTTATACCTAGTGTAATTAAAGGGGAGTTATTATCAGTCTTTTTCTTGGCTTCCTCTACTTTTGGATGCAAGATTCTCTTCTGTAATGTCCCTATTTCTTCCCTGTCTTCCTGCCTCCTGTCCTGTATTTCCAAAGTCTGCTAGCAATTCCTGCACAGCTATTTCTATTTTGAATGCCATTCTTTTTGCACATCTTTTTTTTTTTTGCTCTCCTCATGATTAATAAATCAGCAAGAGGTGCTCTTGATCACTTAATGGAAAGGAATTTTTTGGTATACAACAATTGATCTCCCCAGTTCCTTAATTTATTAATTATAAATATGTATGAATTATTTAGTCTTCAGGGTTGCTGTTTTTAAGTTATGCCTGTTTAGAACAGCAATTAAGGTGTGTGAGTTTATAATGCCATTAATGAACAAATCATAAAATAGCCTTTTTAACGTGCTGAATAATTGAGCAATGGAAATACAATAATTAGAATCACATCACATAGTTATTAGCCTCATACAAAGATGTTGTAGTACTTTGGCTGAGAAAATATTAGAGGGAGTACAGAGCACAATGGGGATAGTAACAGTTCAAAGAACTGTTATTATGCTACAATAAGCATTTATCTTTATAACACAGACATATTCAAAATGTCCTCTATTCCTATCCTTACTTGAAAACAATTCTGCCAGGGACATAAAACAGTTCTCTGAGTCATAATAGGGACAAGAAGTACATGAACAGAGCTAAGGGCATTTCCCTTAAATACAGAGAATCAAATCAATCACAAATATTGATAGAAATAACCAGTAAGACCAAAAATTAGAATCTGTAAAGCAACAGGATTTCAGATTTGTAGAGCTATTTGTGTCAGTGTGTGAGATTTCATGAATTGGGATAGACATGGTAACAGGACAACCAATGGGGACTGTTTGGTGACCCAGATGGTTCGGAGCCTGGCGTGGTGAATCTCTATAGTCAATAACAACAACAACAACAACAACAACAACAACAACAACAACAACAACAACAATAGCTATTTTAGTGAGAGTTTCAATTCTTCAGCTATCTTCCCAAATTTTAGGCCTTTTACACAGATTATTTTGATGCTTCCTAAAATACATCCTTCCCCATGTTGAAATAAGGTCTCAAACACCAGTGGAGAAATCTAATCTGATATTTTCAGTTCTTCTGAAGCACTTAGATTTCCTAGCACATGGCAGAAAATGAAGAATATGGTTTGTTATATACAAAAAAAAAAAAAAATACCCACCACAATGTGTCATAGTGATTATGATGTTGAATTAGATTTTTTTGTAAAAATATTCATAACGTGCTATTGAAACACCAGATGTTCCCAACAATTGTAAAAGGTTACAGAAACTACTTTAATATTTCATATTAACAGGATTCTATATTTAAGATGCTGTAACAGGCACACAAATTAATGCATTGCTAAAGTTGTTTAGCTGTTTTTGAGCTCTGAGAACCTGCAATATCATGAAGTTCAGGTATTGAAGATGTTGCTGAGCTACAATTGCACCAAGCTGAAGACTTAGTCAGAGAGAGAGAGAGAGAGAGAGGAAAAGTGAGAGAGATCTGGCCACCAGGGTTCCCCTCCCCCCATCTCTGTGGTCTGCAATTTCAAAAAACACAAGGCCTCTCCGAAACTGACAAGGCTTCAGCTGAAATCATCTTATTACCTTTTAAAATAATAGTATAATGGCAAGGCTGTTATGTATGTCATTGTGTCGTTCACATCATCCTATCATTACCACTGCATAAAATGAATACCCGCAATTCTGCCTCATTTTGCTGCTAATGGATAGATTTTTTAGAACAAAATGGGAGGTGCTTGCAGTTTATGAGCAGAGAAAGTCAGGCATTCTCTCTCTCTATCATCCTAAAATTAAGAAAAAGAATTTGAAAGGTAATGGTCAAAAGCACATCATTTTTTTTAAAAAAAGCATCCCAACAAAAACATGGTGGCAATGATAACCACTGTAAAAAAGTATCAGACTTTGCCTTCAGAACAAAAGAGAAAAGCAGATTTTGAAGGACTGGGACTTTTGCAGTGCTTATGACAATCACTTCACCTAGATCAGTGTTTTTCCCAGAATTCTGAGAATTGAAGTTCACACAGCTTAAAATTGGCAAGATTGAGAACATTGGTCTGGATGGTAGACTCAAGAAGTGAAATTGTCTCCATATCATGACTTCTAGCTTCATTTAAAGCTGGTGTGTCTATTTAAGGCCTTGGCCCTCATCCAGCCCCACAAGATTCTAAACTTTTAATGTTAGATTATGATTCAAATACATTAACTATTAATATATTTTATATGATGCAAAAGACAATTCCACTTTACTCAATGTGGACCAGACAGGCCAAAAGATTGGACACCCCCAGTTTAAAGAATTATCTCCCTATATATATAATATAAACAGAAAAAGTATAAACAAACATTTATTTTACATTACATAGAGGAATATTACATCTTATTTCTACCACTTATAATCTAAGAAGACTAAACTGAAGAAGATTAGACCAAGGGTTTCTTTATAGTCTTCTGCATTTCAAGTTCAAATGCCAAAACCTTCTCAAATAGCCTCCTGTTACACCTCAGCTTATATATAAAAAAATACTTTACAATTCTGACATTACCTCATTGCTAAGAATATAATCCTGACAAGAAAACAGCTGCCCATCAACAGGGAAATATCCTTACGAATAAATCTGATTGTAGAGCATGTTATGACAGCGATGGCTGGAATTTAGTAGGGTTACCAGATTTGGCTATCAACAAGCTGGGCAACCAATAGCAAATAGCTACAGACTTTTTGGGTAACTTTTAGCTGCATTTGTTAGAATTTGGAGTTTTGCAGCCCAGATTTAATGCCAGGATTTTTTTTTAGAGAATCCCAGGGCAGGAAAGCAAGGATCATAAATACGTAATTGCCTCTTAGGAACAAGTGTGTAAAAAATACAGGAAAATGGAAGAGAGGGCACTAGCGTTTGAACTCAAGAAGATGAAAATTTTGGAATGGCCATTGGCCTATATCTATAGCAGTTTTTCTGCCTTGATTATTCTGAGCGTAAGTTTAATGCTGAGTAGTATTTGGGATGCTGTATTTAATGGTGGTGCTCCATAGTTTAAAAGCCAGCATTTTTGAGACCATTTGTCATTTTCCAACTCTTTTGCAAGGATGCAGCAAAGAAGGAATCACACACTTAAAAATGTAATTCCCATTCTGATAAAAAAAGCAAGGGTGCCCTTTTATTTTCAACTACCCTCCCACTGAGAAAGAAGACAATGGTTCATGAGGTGTTATTGATCCAACCTGCCTTGCAGCATACTTGAATTCTCACACCTACCACAACCACATGAATTTCACTATGGCAGTAGCTTCCTGCCATTGCATTTTTATGCATGGAAGCTGTGAGTTGTGCAATGAAATTACCGTGGAACGTTCATGTCTACCATATTTATAACAAGAACAGGGGTGGGTTCTACTTACCTCTGCTACCGGTTCTAAAGGTGCATGCGCTTCACATGTGGTCAGCGTGCACGGCACCCCCCCTCCCCCAAATGGGCGCTCTTGTGCACGTGCAGAAGCTTTTTTTTGACGAAAAAAGTCAAGGTTTCCTGCGCATGAGCGCAAGGTAAGTACAGGCGTGTGGGGGGGGGGCAGTCCGGGACGTGTAGAACCAGTTCAGTGATGTCATAGTGTCACCACTACCTATTCGCGCGAACCAGACCGAAGTGGGGGCAACCCACCACTGAACAAGAGGCTATAGCAGTATTGCAAACATTGCCATTATACAGCACTTGTCAGGTTTCTATATTTCTGCCTCTGTGAAATTACAGATCATTTTCTGCTCAAATGGTTCTTTTGACCATCTAGTAATCAGGACTACCAGCCTGATTAGTTCATTGTTTTAGAATGCATTCAGATTTCTAAGTGATGTCATCCCTAGGAGAGATAAAATGTGCTATACGACAAAAATAAAACAATAAGCAACAGAATTTAACATGGCCTGGTGAGAACCATGCCTCATGTTTCCTTTTCATTCTGCCATATGTCATTCACGTGAAACCAAGTCCAGTACCAATTCACTTTCCCCACTCTAATTTTCAAATAAGGAAAACTTTTAAATCAAATTTTAGAAAATTTGCTTTAGAAAGGAAAGGTGTTAAATATATCTCTTTTAAGGTCTTCAGTAGATGAAACGATGATGCCACAGATATCATGATATTCTTTCCTGCATGCCCTCAAATTGCAAAAACCTATGCTGAGAAGGTAACAAAATGAATTTTAAAAATAATTAAAACAAAGCATGAAGCAGAAGTAAAGTACAATGCAAAAATAAAATACAAGAAACAGCTAATAGTGATTTTCATCCAAATATTCTTCCAGACTGTACAATAATTCCCAGCATTATTAATTTCTTTTATTTGATTAAGATAATACCTTTGTTCTTTAGGATAAAGCAGTTACAATACAATACAAAACTGGTCTTTAGTACTTCCTCTCTTAGATTCCAGCAAAAAGAAGCTAGTCTGTAGGGACAACTTGTTTTCACAAAAATTAACAAAACTTAAACCTTTCAGAGATTGAGCCTTCTTTTGGTTTCCTATTCATTGTTACATCCTTCCGTTCCTCAGTCCATAAATAGGCAAACAAGTAGTCTCCAAATGTTTTAAAAAAACAAGCTCCTAAAATCCCTTGTATACTGGGAGGCATCAGTGATCTACCTTGTTTGATCATATAATGTCGCTTGAACTTGTAAACTGAATTTAATAATTTTAAGAAGCTAAAATATAAAAATCATAATCTAGGGCAAATCTTATCTTGAAACTAAATAATTCATGGGCCTATGATTGTTGTAAATAAAGTTAAATTTTATTAAATTATACGCTGCTTTTAGTCCAATCACTTTGTCTCAGCTTGATCTAGTTCACCATATTACGGTTATTGGGATAAAATGATAAGTTCCTAGAGGAAAGGTTGAATAAAATAGAAACTAATTAATTTATTAATCATAGGACCATTAAGTATTTCAGTGCTGAACCCTATACCTATTCAATGGAAAGTGGAATTTAGTTGCCTAGATCTCTTATTTTTATGTTAACTTTACAAATATGTTCCAGAACATACTGCAGGAAACAATTGTTTGGTATATTTATCTCTAATTTAAATCCATGAACTCAGTAATATATAAATGAAGATACAATATGGAGACATTTGTTTGTAAGCTCCAACATCTATTCATATGCATTATTCTCAGTATTCTATGTGACCAGGCTTTCTCTCTGATGAGTAATTTCAACACTCTAGCTAATCCTGAGAAGAAGAAAAAATATCTCACCTCTGTCCTAGTCTCTCTCCATGTTCAAAAATTTGACAAAGTGCTGCTTAATTAATGGTAAACCTTTCAAGAGATGTATTATTTATAATTCTTTAGTGTCAGATGAAAATATGGGAAGAGACTGAAGACATCCATGTGTGCAAACATCAGGGAATGCAAAGGAAAGACTTGAAGACAGTAAGGAACAATCCCTGAAAGGAGAAGGCAGGAATGGGTAGACCAGTTACCAGTGAGACTTACTTTCCATGGATGGATGGGAAGGTCAAAAACCTGAGGAACAGCCATTAAGATCCTGTGGTGTAGTGGGAGAACAACCAATTTGATATTGTGTGTAGAGCCCTACTCTACACTGTGTATTAGCCCAGCCCTGATGCGCGAAAATAGCAATCCAGAGTAGAAATTTCTGAAGCTGTCTTTAGAACAACTTTAGACAACAAGATTCCCCAAGAGAGAAGCTGCACAGAGAAATCACCCTTGACCCTTGAAATAAATGTTAAAAAATGAAGTACTATAGTAGGAAAAAAAGTAGAACACAGTGTTTGTTTCATGTGGTTATTGTTTTATTCACATCTATCAAACACAGTGTAGGCTACGGCAGAGATTAGCAGCCAGGGACTGGTGAGCCAACTTCAGGTCACTTTTCACCAAGTATAGAATAGAAATATGACCGTTTCTTTCTGTACTAAAAATGGAGGGGAAATCTCCCTTTTTTTACAATGATGGCTGATCTCAGATTAGTGCAAATATTATGTTAGTTTCTTTATTTAAAAAAAAATCCTTCACTAAATAAGAATTCAGAACTCTGAACAAAAAATGATCATCAAACAATGGAATAATAAAATAATAGTCTTGACAGACTCAAAAAGAGAACCGTCAAATCAAACCACTTGGAAGCATTTGAGCAGTTTAAAATAGTTTCTGCACTTCTAAATAATAGAAGCTTTCTCTGATATTTGAAAGTTGTGAAATGAATACCAGGCATACAGCTTCTTGGAGGCATATTCTAATGGGAGCTGCCAATGCCAAGAAGTCCCTCTTTTGTAATTCAATGCTACCAAAGTTCCTGGATCAGAGCTTCCTATCAATATTTATGGCACCATCATAATGGACAGGAAAGAAAGAGTTCAGACCTTTGGGTTAGAAGCTGGCAGAAAAATTTGGAAGTTATTATTACAATACATCTGGAGGGTCCAGACTGAGGAAGACTATTTTAAAAGTAGATACAGTAAAGTTCTCTGCTAGGTTTTGTAGACTTCAGGTATAGCAGACAATTTTCCCCTAAATATCACCTCAAAAGAATAAAATCCAGTTTGTTGCAGTGGCTAAGGTGCTGGCCTAGAAACCAGAGCATTGTAAGTTCTACTCTTATCTGAGGCAGCTTAGAGACCTTGAGCCTGCTATTCTCTCTTAGCCCTAGGAAGGAGGTAATAGCAAATCACTCTTGAAATTTTGCCAAGAAAATTGCAAGGACTAGTCCAGGCAGTTGCCAAGTGTTAGCATTGTCTCAAAAGCATGCAAACACATAGGCAAACTTATAAATACTAAATATAAATACTAAATTTTGCCTGGCGACTGCCTCATCCTCAAGGATACAAGCACGCATAGAATAATCCAATTATTAATTAATTTATTAAGATTTATATGCCGCCCTTCTCCTGGGGGACTCAGGGCAGCTCACAAAAATTAAAATATACATAGACAATTTTTAAATCACAGTTAAAATTAGGAGGAGATCTGAGTATACATCACATTAGTTATACGATTACTGCTCAGAAATGGTAGTAACTGTGTTGAAGCAGCAGTAGTAGTAAACAATTTTCTGTACTGGTGGGTATCCAATCTCAAAACATCAGAATCAGAATAGAGCTGAAAAGAACCTTGGAGCTCTTCTAGTCCAGCTCCGTGCTGAAGCAGGAGATCCTATACCATTTCAGACATCCCCAAGCTGCCAACCTGTTGAGCACCAATTCAACCTCAGGCACAGAAACTATCTGCCCAGAGCCTATCTAACTAGATCCCTCCTCCCCCAATACAATGACCTTTCTCTAAATTTCCTCTCCATGTCTCCTCTCACTTCATCTATCCATGACTAATGTGTCTGGCATTATTCAACTCTTTGATAGGCTTAACTGAATTTAACCAACTTAATTGGTTGGGACTTTATGTGAAGGACACTTAGCTATGAAAATGACTAGGTTATATGAAATGGAAAGGATCTTGCATACAAGCCAAATTTCCTTCAGTAACAATAATAAATGAGCCAGAATTGAGCCTAAAATTTCTGTAGCTAAGCAAGACAAGCAAGCAAGCGAGTTTTGTTCCATTTTAACAACCTTTCTTATCACAATTATTCAATGAATCCTGGCTGTTGTTAACTTATTAACATGGTTGTTAAGTGAATCTGACTTCTCCATTGACTTTAGTTGTCAGAAAGTCCCCCCAAAGATGATCACATGGTCCTGGGACAGTGCAATCATCATACATACATGGAGGTTGCCCAGTGTCCAAATTTTAACCACATGACTGTGGGGATGCTGCAACCGCTATAAGTGTGAAACATGGTCATAACACGTCACACATTTTTTTCAATGCTGTTGTAACTTCGAACAATCATTAAATGAATGGTTATAAATTGAGAACTACCTATATGTTTGGCTAAGCTGGGCTGAATAATAGAGAGAGAGTTATATTCTGAGGTGACAAAGGAAAGAAGAAAAGCATAACTTGTTCTTCCATCTAAGGATTTCCTGAACGTGCCGAAAGTTGTTTTCTCTCATATCATGTTGTAATTAAATCTCTTGCTTATTAGACATGTGCAGACCACCTGTGAGAAAACTTACTACTTTAATCATAATGGATCGAGTTTAATCCCTTCTATTATCTCCTGATATTTGTACCTCCAAATTTCGCATTCAGAACAATCCTTCAACAATTTAGGAATGTGTGATAATTGTTTCAGAAAATTCACAAATGTATTTGTTCCTGGGGTGAGGTGGGGAGTGGGATTTCTTCATCAGTTTCCTATGCTTCAAATGTTTTGAGATTTTCTCTAGGGGCACTGTAAGTGACAAATGGCTAGAAATAGATTTTGAAACTTCAACTGCAGGTTGGTGCCACCTAGTGGTGGCAAGAATTTCAACAACTACCAGAACAAAAAGATGTTTTGTTTTGTTTTTTCTGCATAATTCTTGCTATGTTTCTGTATTTATGATGACATTTCAGCAAAGACAGTCCATGTCTTTCTGTGGTTGACATTGATTGAAATCTGAAAAAAAATCATTCTTTTTTTTATTCCCCCACCCCAAAAAAGGATGCCCTTCTCCATGGCATTTAGCATCCTTTGTTCTGTATTCTTGTATCTATTTCTTCTGAATGAGGTTGTGACCATCCACTCCCATCTTTGATCTCTTTGATAAATACACTTTGGCTTCCACACTAGCTGGCTTATGTCACAGTTTTAAATATTTGGGCCATTGTTATTTTTTCTCTATGCCTTTTATAGCTTTTCGGAGAGACCGGTTGTTTAGCATTGGCAAATAACTTTGGCAGTCTGGTATCTAGCTTTCAGACATGCCTTTATGTTTTGCCAAAAGGTCAAGTTGGTCCCAGAGGTGTTGTAGTAGCACACACACAATTACCAAGATGATGATGAATGTCAATGGCAACATAAAAACTGTTCTCCCTTCCAAAAAGAACAAAAACACAACAGCGTTCGTATGCCAAAGAATGCTGCCCAGATTCCTATTACCTTAATACATGTCAGGATGGTATAATAAGACGTGGCAGTTGCTAAAACCCACAAGAATTGGAGAAGGGAAGGGATGTGTCATTCTGTTTTTCAACTGTCCTTCTAGCTATTGATTCTGGTAGTCAATTTAAACTTTCCCCTCAACTGGGATGGGATGGGATGATCTAGGGTGGATAATCAATGCTGACAAGCGGCAGATTGGTCCCAGGTAGCAATTTTTCTCAGCTTCTTTTCATCGTGGTTATGAAAGGCAATGTGGATTTTTGATTATAATGTTTAAAAGGATGAATTTACAATGTACAGATCCTCTCTGTGCACTGTGGGAATAATACTTGAGAGAGATCTTGCATGTTCTGAAAATGACTTGTCGACGTGCGCAAGGATGAGGCATATTCCTGTGGGTGTGGAGTGAAAGGGGATAATGTTCTTCTTCAACTCTTTGACTGATTTTCTACTTTATTTTCATCCAGCTGCAGCACTCATATCAATGCAATACATACCAGAGAAATCAAAGGAGGCATCCTTGTCTAGCCGGAAGCAAAATTCTTCTGTGACCCCAAAACAGCAGTAGTGCAAATGCATTAAAGATGCAGAAGCTTCACAAAAAAATGTAGTGAGGTTTCATTGTTTGTTTGTTTGTTTGTTTTTTTAATGGTCATGGAAGATATAACTTACAGTCTAGGTTCAGCAGAGATTCCTAGTGCTATAAATACATCTGCATATGTTGGTTTCATGTTCATTATGAAAGTGGCCAGAAAAGCATTCAGCTGCTGCCATAATTTTAAATTAAGGTGCTGTGAACATCCAGTTCAAGACTTGCCCCAGGACTGGCTAGCCAGATGTCTCTTTAAGCAAAGTCTTTTTCACCTTGTTGTCAGATCGTTGCTGGAGGGATAGGGTGATTCATAAATCAATCATATCCTTCTCTAAGGTTATCTAGTCTAGAAGCCATGGTAAGATCTTGTAACAATAGATTTTTATCTGTTTACCGTATATCACATAAAGGAGTTTTAAGTCACATAATTGCCTGTAACTGTGTAGTATAATTAGTAGTGAAGGAACTACATCTACAAGCAATTTACTAGCTTGTTTTTTATCTCCAGAAAGAAAAGAAAGAGATGGAATCTCTGGCTTGATACAGGAAATTTTAGCTTCTCAACATGTTTATGAAGAACTCTCCATGTAGGAATTAAAGAGATTGTAATTTTTTATCTAAAGAAGACTCTTCATTTATCTATATTCAGCACTGTAACTTTCCTCTTTGTGGCAGAATTAAGGACTCCTTCATAATAATTTTTTCCCCATACAATTATGTCTGATTCTCAGAGACTGCCTGGACAAGTGGCAGGTTTTTCTGGCAAAGATTTTCAGAAGTGGTTTGCCATTGCTTCCTTCCTAGGGTCAAGAGAAAGTGACAGTCTCAAGTTCATTTAGTTTGTGCTTAAGGCAGGACTAGAATTCACCATCTCCTGTATTCTAGCCTGATGCCTTAACCACTACACCAAACTGATATTAGTCTTTATTTTTTATAAAGTCAGGAAGAGAACTGTGGGGAGTACCGAGGATGGCCCCGAAGAGCAGAGGGAAGATCTGTCACCAAGGTAACAATCAAATAAATGAAGTTTGAGCCCATACCAAGAAATAGATTTATGAGAATGCATCAGACAACTCTCCCCCAATTCACATGAAGATAAAAGAGGGAAGAGCTATAGCTGTTGTAATAAAACTAGCTTTAGGTCTACAATAGTCTGCTTTGTACCCTGATAGGACTGACAAGAACTGGCATGTGAGTGTATTTATGATACATTTAATTTTGGATTTATCAAACTGTCAAAATGTGCAGGATGTTTTAGCTGATATGAGGTAGTGAATTCAAGGACAGAATGAAATTTAAGACAGTATAGTTTTTCAAAGTTCACTTCATTAGGAACATTGTTTATTCCAAAAGTCCTTGTGAAAAAATACTGTTTGTCATTTGTCCAGCCATTAGGAAGAGTCCCAATGTATCCTCATTGTTGCTAGGAATGGATATCTATGAATGGAACCAGGGAATTTTCCCTTGAGATGTCAGAGTTCTTTTGACCGTGATCAAATTCTATGTAATTCTCTGATTCACCGAATTCTTAGCTTGCAGAGCTCCAAACAGCACACAACTTTTCTTGGTGAGGGTTTTATTCAAAGCCATCCTATGAAGTTACCAGTCCCTTTTAAACAGGCCTTTAACTTAAAGGCCTCTAACTTAAGCTGATTATCATTTTCCAGGCTTGTCAATGGAAATCTCAAGGGTGTAATCTCTCTTCAACAAATTTGGTGTACAGCATATATTTTTTGGCTCATTTCCCTGATATGAGCCATTATAGAATTAACAGAGTAGCTCTTCTCACTTACATATATATACAAAAATAACATGCTGCCATATCATATTTTACAGCAATGATAGGTTTTGTAACTTTTGAGAAAAGACAGTCTCAGACTTTTTTTTTATGGGATGCAACATAATATTACCTTTTGTTATCCTATTATTGGTGCTGCACTCTTTAGTTTGCAAGAACAGTGGTATAGAGGAAACATGTTACGGTATTTACAGAATAATAGAGTTGGAAGGAGCCTTGGACGTCTTCTTGTCAAACCCCTTGCTCAAGCAGGAAACCATTTCAGACAAGTGGATGTACAGGTTCTTCTTACAAGCCTCCAGCAATAAAGCACCCACAACATCTGAAGGCAAGCTGTTCCATTGGTTAATTGTTCCCACGGTCAGGAAATTTCTCCTTAGTTCTAGGCTGCTTCTCTCCTTGATTAGTTTCCATTCATTGTTTCTTGTCTTGCCTCCTGGTGCTTTAGAAAATGGGTTTCTATTGGGTTTCCCTTTTTTCTTTGTGGCAGCCCCTCAAATATTGGAACACTGCTATCATGTCATTTCTCCCCTGTCTGATCAGCTCTAGTGGCTGCTGGGTTGTTTTACCAGACAAAGGGAAAAGCATAGGATGCATACATGGGATGCAACATGTATTGGGTTCATTTATTATTGATGTTCTTTTAATTGTTGGTTGGGAACTACCCAGAGCTTGATATAATATGGGCTGCTGTATAAACATTTTAAATAAATAAAATGTAAATAAAGCCAGGACATGAACATGAATCCAAGAGCCTTGAACTCATATTCTTCACTGCCAAAGAAAACCAGAATGCCCAAGACATAAATAACAAGTTGCAGACATGTTGAATGGGAAGGCATTTGGTCTAAGTCCTGCCATTGTCCTGTGCAAAACAAGCACAGAAGCAGGCACTAGGCTTTGGGTTGACTCTGAGAAATAAAGATGAAGTGGCTTAATTTTGTTTATTCATTGATTATTTGGTCCAGGAAAGGGAAGGCAAGTCAAAATTTACCTTCCACTGGTTCTTGCCAATCCCCACAATCTTACAGGCTCATTTGTGTGAGTTATTTAGGCATTGAGTTCCAAAGTGGTATCCATTTGCTCTTTTTCAAAAAAAGTTGATGCTAATATTGTATTCCCACTATAAGATCCAAGAGCATTGGCTATGATGTATCAGATTTCTTTTTTTTAAAAAAAAATTAAAATAATTTTCCTCTATTAATTTCAGGGATTTCTCCCCTTGTTTTAATTACTTTCCTCTCTTCATTTTTAATGTACCTTAATAAATTAACATCTTAAGAAATTATCTACCATTATTGCTTTGGTGTTTTTCATGCATTATTCCTGCATATCAAATGAGGCAAGCTTTTTAAGAATGTTAGAATTCAAAAACTCATTCTAGTGAATTATCCCATACTGAAGCTGAGATCTAAGCATGTGTTAATATGTGCAGAAGAAGGGAGGCAAGTAAAAAAATGTGCCTGAAAAAATGATTAAAATGGCAAGATGGCAAAAATACCATTTTAGACGTGTAATCATCTATGACTGCAAGTGGTTAAACAAACACCATTTCAATGGGTATCACCGATGAATTTTAGTTATCTGTATTTCAGAATAAATAGCTTTCCAACAACAATTATCGGATTATGTAATCAACAAGTTTAGTTTTAATTTTCAGAACTGGGCACACAAAAAATGAATTCAGATACTATTTAGGCCAGTGGTTCTCAACATGTGGGTCAGGACCCCTTTGGGGGTCGAACAACCCTTTCACAGGGGTCGTCTAAGTGGGGTGTGAGAAGGGGGGACCGCCCATCTCTCTGCTCCTGCAACCCCGACTCTTCTGTTATTGTTCCTGGAAGCCCTGCTTGGTGCTCAGCTAAGTTAATCTAGGCTGCAGAGCCTTTGCTTCTTCCCAAGGTTTTGGGCACTGCCTTTAGCCCTGCAGGTTGAATGGCAGGAGTGCAAATAACGGGAAGTGGAGATGGCTTCTTGTGAGCTC
>JANHFM010006244.1:148214-162408 GCA_032468115.1 Grayia smithii | reverse complement strand
TCTAACTCACAAACTAATTGTCAGGTGAAAAAACCAAAGTGTGGGCTTTTATGGTTTTCAGTTTTTTGAAAGCAGTATTCTAATCTAAATATAAAGTTTCATTAGAGACATTATTCAAAGCTCCTAACTACCTTTAAGCATTCTGATGAGATGAACTGTCAAAATCTGGTGTATATTTTGTTTCAAAAACTAGAAGAAGAAAGACTTAGAAAAAAAAAGGAAGTTACAAAGAAGATATTTACTATTTTCCTATTTACTGCTTACCGTTCCACAGATCAAGTAAAAATTTAGGGATGAGTTGGCTTGGTGAGAACAGGTCTAACTTCAGTTGACTTTCTCTTTCCACTGCTATATCTTGTCTCCTATTCATCATATCTTTTGTACCCATGTTACCTTTGATCCAAGCCTATGTATTGGGGTAGCTTTAATGTGAAGTTTAGCTCTTGACAATAAAGCATCACAATGGGAAGAATGAAAAACAAAGAAAAGACTTAAAGGAAATATCAGGATCAGACAGGGAAGGAAAAGGAGGTCAAGGTCATCATAGAGTAGAAGAAATGAAACTACAGAAAAGAAAAGCAGCACCAGAATAGCCAGTTATGTAACTTTTTTTTTCAAATAAGAAATACACTGAGAAAAAGGACAAATGTTATAGAGCTGAAACAAATTTGAAAATAGTTTCCTGCTCAAGTGCCTTAATGACTTTTTTTTTCAGTGGGAACACTGAAGTACAAGTAGGTTATCCTAATTGGTAGTGAAAAAGTTGGAACAAAAAATTTGTAAAGGCCTATAATTTGGTGATTCAATTTTCCTGTATGAAGCAACTTTTTAGTATTATCACAGTAAACCTGCAAATAATGTTCCAGGACCAAATGGTCAGCGTGGACCAAATCACGATGATATACAATGAATGAATAAATTCGGGAACCAACTTCTATTAAGGAAACTATAATAAAAAGCATCAAGAGCCCTTTAAAAGTTAATGTGATACTTTTTTTTCAAAAATGTATATGTCGTGCAATTCATCAGATTCCTTATGTGAAAAAAACTAATACGGTGGTAGAAGGAGGTAAAAAATAAGATGAAATTCCTAACATTCTGCCCCCAATGCTGCTATTTGGAATGCAAGAATTTGTCATTAAATGCTGTATGGAAGAGGACTGTTTTCACCACTTCTTTAAAGGATAAAGTGAGAAATATCCGACTTCAGGAGCCAGATTGTTTCATAGTGAAGGAACTGCCAGAACAAAGATAATAATCTAAGCTCCTGTTATCCAGTTTTCCCAGTGCTCCTTAAGGTAAGATCATGTAAGGCAGACTGATTAGACTCAGATAGAGGTCATGAGGACCCAAGATGCTTATAGATAATGAACAGTTCCTTGAATGAGGTCTAGAAACCCAACCACAGCCAATGGAACTCCCGAAATTTAACTAACACCACTCAGCAATAGAGCAATGACACTGTGTTTTGTCACTGCCTGTGTGATCTTGCAATGCCCATCTAACCTTGTGATGCTTGCAAACCTTTGTAAATGAATAATCTGTTAGACATGATACATTTCTGTCCTCTCTTTTTCTAAAAAGAAGTCTTTCCCACAGCTGCCTTTAATCTTCTATTCTTTGTTTTCATATTGCGGTAATACAAAGACTAGATCTGAGTTGCAAAGTCTGGTTCATATGCCAACTTTGCCAATGTGAATAGTTTGTGTTACTTGGCCATACAGTATTGCAAATATAAGTTGAGAATAATCGTTTTGTTTTTCCTCCTGAATGTTTTGTGAAGATAAGCATAAGAAAGATTGTAAAGCTGACAACAAAAGCATTATATAGGAAATCAGTATCAGTGATTCCAATTTATGCCATAGAAATAGGACATAAAGCTGCATCAAATTTTCACCTATTCTAGAACCCAGGACATGACAAAAAAGAATTAAGTTTGCTCTCGGCAGCACAAGCTACTCTGGGCAGCTCTATATTTGTTAAGATACATTTTTATTTGGTAAATGTTGGTTTCAAACTCTTTGTCCTATATGATAGCTCTGCCATTGAGCAAGAACAAATTTTAGTTCCTGCCAAGGTAGTAAGGTGGATAATTGTTAGCAAACATGGCTTTTATTAATTTACTTAGTCTTTAAGAGTAATAGTTATTGATAAACTTTGTTATTCTTTAATAGATTTAATCTCTTTCTGAAGTTGTTTATTATTTATGTAGAGCATAATCTTATACACAGCTGATTGAAAAAGGTGCCTTAAGGTGCCTTTAAAATATATTGTACTACCTTCCTTAGGAGAAATTATTTTTTTCTCCAGGTTCCTTATTAGTACATTCAAGGATTTCATAATTTATCAGATTGTCTTAATATTCCACCTGAAAGCAGACATGTTTATTCTATTTTTTGGAAATTGTTGGAACTTTTACATTACTCTCCTTTGCTTCAGTAACACCATTATACATATATTCATCAAGGGGCAAAATTTGACATTATCCAAACAGCCCCTTTATTTTAGTGGTTCAGAAACTCTTTTTTGGTTTTGGAATGGATTTAATGGAACAAATTTTATTTGGATGGAAATTTGCCTGAATTATAATGGAAAAACGAGGAATGTGTAATGAAGTCTAGCTTGTTTGTGAAATATTTAATGAGATAAATGAAGCAACACAGCAGTAAGAACCATACGGCATAGTTACATATTTAAATTAACCAAGAAATTTGTGTGTGTAACTTCTGTTTCTTTTATTTAGCTTTATAGAATGTAAGAAAGAAAGTGACACCTATTGTTTATCCTTATAAAATGCCATTTAGTTACATTTTTTTCTCTCACATACAATGCATACCGGTAAGTTATATTTGTGTAACTTCCTCTTTTAAAAGCATTAAAGTTGCCAAAGTCATTTTCCAAAAAAAACCTGAGTGATTCTCTCTTTTTTACTCTCTCTATTTTTCTGTAATTTCACACTGATAATATAAGCAGATACAATGAGGTTTTGGAAATAAGCAATTACAATGCTCAAATTTGCATTAGCAAATGGAAAAAGCCACAGATGTATCTTTGGCCATAAGTAGCAAAAGTAAAAAAACGAAAAGTGTAAACTTTATCTTCTCTCTGCTAAGAATCAGATTATGAAATACAAAATATAATTGACTGAATGCTTATGTTCATGGAATTTTTATGCCGGCATTATGGGTTTCTTTTTCTTAAGAGTTCCAGGTTAACTATCCAATGAATTTGTAAATTATAATGATACAGTTCTGTGTAAAGTAAAAGCATTTTGATTTCTGATGAAGTCTATGTTATTTTAATTTAAGCTGCTTCCTAAAAACAGTATAGTTTAATGAATTTGACGTTCGTAATTGGTATTATTATAGCCCTTTCTTCACTTTATATTGCTTGTGTATAATTGTAAGCAACATGTCCTTTAATTCACTCTTGTCCATGAAATATAAAGATGAATACATTCTCATGCACATGTTTTTATAGTTTTGTGAATGGTTGACATAAATGAAAAATAAATAAATAAAAAGAAATATGAAAAGATTATAATGTTACAATTTAAACTTTGTTGAACTTCTAGAAGTCCTTCAGTTTACCCCCTAATATTAATGGTATCTTGCTGTGTATAAATAAAATGACTTTCATAATAAAAATATAAACTTAAATTTAAAATCAAAATTTTGAAAGAGATGGTAGAGATTAGCAATTCATTTCCTGGGTTTGAAGAAGACACATTGCTTGCTGTACAAAGTTTAATTTAATCCAATCCAATCAAGTGATGTTAATAGGATTGCACATTGTACACTGATCTGCTATATTTCTTTCCATTCAGGACCTTCTTTCTTCATCTTCTAGTACCTTGTTTTTTATCACTGATTTCTAAGTTATAGTTAACAGCACCTATATCTCTTAGGATTTGCAGGGCCAACCCAACCATTAGCCAGATTGAAACAGCCATCCAAAATAGTAGACATTAAGGAACATAGTAATGTGACAAGATATAAATGAAAAAGAACTGATGTGTCATAAAGACTGCCTTGTAAATCCTAAATAAATTTGCTGCCTTTAGTGTGGTGGAGAAAATTGTTCTATTTGAAGTGCAGAAGTAAAAAAAAGTTTAGTTGCAGCAATTGGCTTCTGTTCGGGGAGGGATGCCATCTTCTTCTTTGCTATATAGAATAATAGAAGAGCTCTTATTGGTCATGTTCTCAAATCTCTTGTTCATACTAAACCGTCCTTGACAGATGACTCTTCAGCATCAATATGAAAGCTTCCAAGAAGAGGTAATTCACCTCTGTTCTAATCAGTGTTCTTTTGCTTGACAGCTCTTACCATCAGGAAATCCTTCCTCATATTCAGCACCAACTTCCTTCCTTTTGATTTTAACTAGTCTGCTCTTGTCCTGCCCTTGGATTCAACAAAGAACAGGAGCACTCTGTCATGCACATGATGTCCTTTTAGATATCTGTAAACAACTATTATATCTCCCCATAGTCTCCTCCTTTGCAGACTAAATACAGTATGTCCAACTTCTTTAACCATTTATCATAGAATGAAGTTTCTAAAACCCTTATTATCTGAGTAGAAATCCTTTGAACATCTCTGTGTCACTTTTAAGTCCAGTGTTCAGAACTGGATGCTGTATTTGAAGTGCAGTCTAACCAGCCAGAGTATAATTGGAATTGATACCTCAGATAATCTAGACCCAATAGTTTTATTAATTTAACACAGATTTTCATTACCCCTTTTAAATGCTGCATCGCACCGCTTGCTCATATTCAGCAAGTGATTTACTGGCACTCCCAAACCTTTTGGTTTTGCCAAAGGTGAATCTGGAAGCAGAAAAATAAGAGAAAAAGCTGAAGAATGCATTAAGTACAGCATAGAAAAAGAATGACTTTGACAGCAAAGCATAAAATAAATAGAAAAATATCTACATACAAGACAATAAAACGATATGACAATATTCAATAAAGGATTGTAGACACAGGACAGAATTTCCTGTCCCTTCGATAGCTGGGAGATTTTGATGAAGCTTCATCTTCATGAAAAGGAGCTATAGAGAATCCCCAGATTGTTGCAGCCAGTGTAAAATACTTTTCCTGGCTAGGTCTACACTGAGGCTCAAAATAGCTAGAGAGTTGTCATGTTTTATACTATTACAAAATATAGGGCATATACAGTAAATAACACAGCACCTGGAGTTGGTTCAATGATACAACTTGTCAGCAGTTCAAATGAATCTGAAACATTTGAATAATTGCCAAGGACATTGCAATTAAGATATTGTCCTTGGTTTATATCTATCTATCCTCCTTTCTAGAGATTCTGGACAATGTTGTATGTGTTGTTTGTACTTCTTGCCTAATAGCTATCAAAATTTATGTGAGATAGAACCAGACTATTCATCCTAGCTGACCTTCCATGTGCCTGGTCTTGGCAAAACAATTCTAAAGGAAAGATATAGCATTCAAGCTAAACTGTAGAGGACATGATCAATTAAGGATGGGGTGGGATGGGACGCGATATAGAGACCTAGTTTTTTTGGGGGAAATCTAAAGCTTTAACGAGCCATACTGCCTTCTGAAGATAGGCTATTTTATACAGGAAAACATAGGAAAAAATAAGTCACATCACTTAAACATCTCTGCTGTTACAATCATCTCTGGCATCTTCTAATCTAATATACCCTGCTATAAAGTTATAAATTCAGTATGTATTATTTTTATCACACAGACATGTAAAAACAAAATGCTAAACACTGAGACAGTGCCTCAGTATTCTACAGATCTGAGCCCAGCAAAATGAAGATTTTGTTTCTTAGCTATAATAGTTTGCAATGGGAAGTTGGAAACTATATAGGTGTATCTTACCTTTCATCAAAGGTATCAAAGGTATAACTCACTAGATCCACTGGACTACAATTCCATTCTGAGAATGGTAATCCTGTTTTATCTGGAGATTTTAGTATTCATGGTGAGGTTCTGGAGGTTACAATATCAACTCATTTGAGAGAATTCTGATCATATTGTTCCCAACATATCAGAAAGGCATCAAGTTGAAGAGGTCTGTTACAAAGCATATATTTTTACTGTAATCTTTGATGTGGAAGTGCCAGAAAACTGGAGAAGAACCGATATTGCTTTAGTCTTTAAAAAAGGGAAAACAGTAAAAAGAAACAGAAAACTACAGACCAATCAATTTGACGTTAATACCTGAGAAAATCCTAGAAAGATCATCAGGCACTGGATTTGCAAACATTTAGAAAGGAACAAGGTGCCTACTAAAAGATAGCAAGGAGTTGTTAAAAATCGATGGTGTTAGAAAAATTGTACTATTTTACAAAGTGACTAGATTAGTAGACCAAAAGAATGGCACAACTTAGATGAGAAGATCGTAAGAATGCTTTTTCTGATTTGCTGGTAAACATAAATCTTGGTGGAAGAGAGTGGGTGGGGGGAAATTCTACCAGAGAAAACAGGCACAGAATTTGGAAGGATCTTGATAGATGTGAATATAGGATCATGTCCAAAAATATGCAGCTTAATGGTGATAAATGTAGGGTTCTACACTTATGTGGAAAAAGAAAGCAACAACTATGTAGGTCAGGATAGGCAATACCTGATTCAGGGGAAAAAACTGGACATCCTAGCAGATCATAGCTTAATATGAGCCAGCAGTTTTCTTCAGTTGCCGAAAGAACTGGTGCAGTTTTGCATTTCAATAGAAGAAGAGTGTTGCGACAACAAAAATAGTGAAGGTATTACAGGCTAATCATATGAAGAACAATTAAAGGAAGGGAGAATGTTTACCCTACTGAAGAGAAAGCTAAAGGGAGGGCTATCCCTCCCTTTAGCTATCTTCTAGCTATCTTCCAATATTTGAAGGCCTGTCAAAACAAAGAGAATGTGGATTTATTACCCATAGTGCCTGAGTGTAGGACAAGAATCACTGAAGAGGAAGGAACTCAAAATAAGAAGGCATTTTGTGACTTTTTAAAAGAATGAAACAGCCTGCCTTCTGGGGTTGTAGGTGCAAAAATTGCCTAGACATTTGTTTAGAAAAGTACTAAGATTTCCACATTGGGTAAGAGATTAGACTTGAAGATCTCCAGGTTCTTCCATCCCCATGACTCTGTATCTTACGTTAGTTCTGTGAAACATTTTCTATGAATACAAGAAGAGGGCATGGATCAGGCATTCTCACAATTCCAGATTTCCATTTATATCATGTAAAAGCATATAGAGGTGTACAAAAGTGAGCCAGCATGATTCCTAAAATTGATATGTTTGATGGAAAGGATTTCCATGTTAAACCTACTCTTCATAACAGACATAACAGGCTTGAAACGTGGAAAAGTTCTTCTAGAATTCCAAGAAATGAGAGTGTGCTATTCTCTACCATTTTAAAAGAAGTCTAACTACATATCTTCATGTTTGTTTAAATTCCTTCATAACTAAATGAATAAATCAAAGTAACTTAGGATGTTTTTTTTTAACAATTTCATTGACTTTTCAGATTGTTTTTAAGTTGTTTTTTAAACTTTAAAGGAAACACTGATACTGCGTTCCAATTGGTAAAACAGAAAATCCCCTTCAAATATAACCGACCCGTAGAGGAATGGCTGCAGGAAAAAGGTAACCATTAAAACTTTCATTTTAAATCCATCTGATTCTAAACCCTCATTTTTAAAGCCTGCAAATAAATGTTTCTTAAACTGGAATTGCCTGCTGCATAAATGACTTTTAATTTTCATTATAATTTGTGTCAACCTCCACCTGCCATATGTTGATAAATCATGCTATAATACATTGCTATTAAAACCAAGTTAAAGGGACGAAATTCAAAGTTTACTATAAAAACAAAATCAAAGAAAGAAGCAAAAGCTAAGACACCATTTAAAAAACCAAAAAGGAAAGTGAAACAACATGTATTATGACTACATAACCACTGCATGAACTATTTTTAAATAATATAATCTACATCTTTCTATGTATCTCATCCAAGTTGTCTTAAACTTGTTTAGAAATCTAATTGTCCAAACATTATTTTCAGATATCCCATTCCCTTTTAAATAATATTACAGTTATGACTACCCTCATCATTTTAAAGAAGCCAATGTGTTTTGGGTATTTATTTCTCCAAACCCTGAATCCTAAGGGATAGCATTTAAATAATGCTATCATATAAGCTCTATAGGGAAAAGTGAAAAAATTATGTGTATTTTTCAGAATACACCTTGTTTCAATATTGTTTATACTAGTGTTTTTCAATTTTACAACTTTAAGATGTATGGATTTCAATTCCCAGAATTCCCTAGATAGCCATGTTAAAGTTGCCATGGTTGAGAAATACTGGCCTACATAATATAGAAAATCATGCCACGGAATTTTGCTGCATGATGCAATAACATATTCCCATTTGGATCAACAAAAATGACCTGCAGATACATTTTTTTTATTGATGCATTAATGAGAATGCTGGTAGTGTAGCTACAGGTAATTGATTTGTATTTTAAGACTAGCTATTCTGATCCTTGGTTGCACTGTACACATATCTTATACTTACCCTAAGGGTAAGTTTCATTGAAGTCAACTGATTTTTCTTCTGAATAAACTTTTATGGACTTTTGATGCATACCTTAATCTAAATACAAAGATGACTCCATCTGCAAAAAATATACATCTATATGCAATACCATTTCTATGTGGACATTCTAGTTTGAAACTATTGTATTTTAGAAATGTAGGGCAAGCATGCTTCTTTTCTGTTTAATAGCTCACAAATCCATTGATTTCCCAAAGTAATATATAGTCCTTAGAAGAAGCAACTCAAATATGCTCACAAATATATTGCAATAGTTTAATGAGAATTCTACAGCTGCTTAACCACTTCCCAGTGAAAGTTGATTGCAAATATTCCTCATGGGATATAGTTCAAATCTTATTGAAATAAACACAGAGTTTACAACAGGGGTGTCAAACTCGCAGCCCATGGGCCAGATGCGTCACACACTGGCCACACCCATCCCCGGTTTAGCAAAGGGAGAAAAGTTGCAATACGTCATGTGAAGACAATGTGTCGTCACAAGTTTGACATCCCTGGTTTACAATAAGAGTATTCTAGGAGAAGTTAACTATTTTTAAGTCCAACTAACCTCTTTCAGTTAACTTCTAATGATCTCAACCAATACAGTCTGTCAGTGGATAAATTTAAACAGATATTTTTCCCTCTATGTACATTTGTTTATAGTGTACCATATTGAAATTTGTCCCTGAAGTTTTACCAAGTTTTGAGAAATGACCTCTACATCCATACAAATCAATTAGAGGGGTCTCCAAACTTGACAACTTTAAAACTTGTGGACTTCAACTCCCAGAATTCCTCTGCCAGCATGGCTGACTGAGGAATTCTGCCAGTTAAAATCCACAAACCTTCTAGTTAGAAGATAAACTTTACATGTTTCATAATGCACATAGTTTCTGTCATCAGCCTTTTTGAATCTGATTCTTTTGAATACGAAAATGATGTTTAAGTATCACAAGCTGTGTTACAAAGCTGATTCTTTTTCCACAGCTTGGGTATGATATAAAATAAAACATATCAGGTCCGATTTTATAATTTAGGAAATCCTGGACCAACTTTTGCTTACCTTTTTAAAGTGTCTCTAGTAGAAAAAAGAATTGGGTGACAACCAGATTGGAGTTTTCAGAATTGGTTTTGAATTTCAGATTTGTTTTTTTTTTATTTCAAGAGCATACATTGAGTAAACATGTTATTTATTTCTCCATTGATAAGGTAACCTTTTTAATGATTGCCTAGGCATAAAAATAACAACACACACATATTAATCTCTAAATTTGAGAAAAGTGATAACATATGTTAAAGGGAGGGTAGCCCTTTAAATGCATAAATAAGAGTAAAAGAAGGAAAAATAAAGGAACCATGGCAAAGGATAAAGGGTTTGAAGAAATTTACCCAAACAAATCAAGAGAAATAGACTGAATCATTGGGAATGTAATTCAAACTGTTCAGATAGTGTCCCTAAACTAATTTGTCCTATTTTAAGAAATTTTAAATTGCTGATAGATTCCCAGACATGAAAGGTATTGCTAGTTAAGATCATAGAAAAAAATTAAAAAACCAAACGTACCAGTGGTGGGGCCTGGATGAGAAGTTTAGATTATAGCATAATTACAAATGTTACTTTCAGTCCTAAACTGAAAACGAGGCTGTCTTATATTAGAGTCTGCAAAAACTGTGAAGGGCATTATTTTTTTGTCTTCTGTTCAATCATGTCTGATTCTTGGAGACTGCAGGGGCAAGTTTTTGCCGATTTCTTGGCAAGGTTGATTTGTCATTGCCTCCTTCCTAGGGCTGAAAGAAAGTGACTGGCCCAAGGTTACCCTTTGTACCTAAGCTGGACTAGAACTCATGGACTCCCAGGTTCTAGTCAAACACCTTTTAACTAGGGAGGTAATAACCTCCAAGATCAATGGTCAGATGTGGTTGCTAAATTGTGATTTAGTTTGATGGGTTAGTAGATATACAACTGACCTAAAACATTCTGTTAATGCTATGTTTGATAATGAGGACAGTTGCATAATAAACAATGATTGAAACTCCTGAATGTGATCAGTGTCTATGAGAACAGATTTTTAAAAATGTAAACATATTTAGTCTAAAACAGGGGCGTGAAACTCAAGGCCCATGGGCCAGATCCAGCCCATGGGATGTTTAAATCTGGCCCACGGGGCAGCCCTGGAAACAGTGAAGGACTGGCCTGCAGTGGCTCTGCTAGCAAAAATGGGCTCCCAATCTCCCAATCCCAACCGCTCTGCCACTGAAAATGAAGCCCTCCCAAACTCCATTTTCACTGGCAGAAGGTTGCAGGAGGCCGTTCCAGGCAAAAGCAGAAATTGGGACCCTGTTTTCGCTGGCAGAGCACTCGCACTGCCACAGGCGCCTCTGACATGATTAACGTCAAGTTGGCCATGCCCACCCTGTCCCCCAAGATCAAACACAACCCTGATGCAGCCCTCAATGAAATTAAGTTTGACAACCCTGGTTTAAAAAGTGGATAACTTTCTTTTGCTAAACTCAAAAGGATAAAGTCCCTTTAACACTAAAGACAACAGTGGCCTTGCTTTTGTTAAACCGGTGCATGCCCAATGTTGTGATGAAGCTCATTTGCCTGAAAACCTGCTGTTGTTTTGTAGTTTTTTTTCCCCTCTCTATAGTTTCACTTTTTTGTTTGCTCTTTTGTTTATTTCCTAAGCCTGAGATAAGCATGCTGAAAGATATTTACATGTCTACTGTCTTAAGAGTTCTGAAATTGATGTTTTTGCCATTGTCAGTGGTGATGGTCGTGATGACGATGAACACAATTTGATGATGTTGCTTTGTTAAAAGACAATCACATAAGACAAGCATAACCTAAAGAAAACCACAGAGATCTCAAACATTTTTAGGGAGCACAGGGGTGAGGTGGGCCTTGACATGAAGTATCCTAAATCATTTTGTACTATTTAGTAGGGCTGTATACACTTTAAAAATGATTCAAAAGTTCTGCTTTGACTTGATGCAAAAATAAGCACAGCACCAAGGCAATCAGACATCTGTTTTTAGGCTTCCATAAGTATTACAATAAGGATGGGCTTTTTAATTCTGTTCATTAAAGCTCCCTCATACTTTTTTAAAGTTCATACAAAAGGCTGAAAAAATACATGTCATATAAGCAGAGAGGTCTCATGCTTGGGTAAAGTCCGAAGCATACTCTTTCCAAATTGTTTTTTGGAACATGACAGCCCTACTATCTAGCTTATCATAGAATGGGATATACTATCATTTTCTGTAATATCAGATTTTTAAAAACATGGTATTTTGATTCGATGTTATTTGGACATGTGATAAACTATAGAGTGGGGGGAAAACCATACCGGTATCAACCTGTCATTTATTCACTCATCTATACTTTGCCAGCCCATGCAGTCATTCATTTATTTCTTAATGCATCAAGAAAGTTTTATGTCAGACAACCTCGTAAAGATGATGAGTGAGAGGATAGATAGCTATCAAAATGGAACATGATAAATTGATGGCTGCCAAGATGGATGGATTGCTCTGTCAAAGAGAGAGCACTGAGAGCAGCTATCTGCCAGACATAATGGACCTATAGTAGAATAATTTACAATTAACACAATGGATGCCATGCCAAGAAAGTTGGGTGTCCTTGAATCCCAGCAAAATTAATGGCACTTAAGTACATAATGAAATTCTTAAGTGTTTTTTTAAAAATGATTGAATTGTAGGGGTGGAATTAAAAGCATGTTTTCAAGGAATGTGAAAGCTGTTTCTCCATTATAGGGAAGAAAGAAGAGAAGAGAACCAAATGATATTTAACAAGAATTTACAATTTAAATAGATTGTTCCGGTAAATTTTTATCCAAAAATCTATTAATTCAGCAATGCATTATTTGTATACACATTTACTTAGGAATATGATCCATTTAATAAACATGCATAAAGATGTGCTCTATCAATCAACTTGACAAAATTTATTTGTATAAAATCAAAAATTAGAATTAAGTTTAATTCTCTTGTATAGTTGGCAGTTATCTATTTATAACTGCATAACAGCTGATAAAAGGAAGTTAAAATGTATTTGTTCAAGTGTTTAAGAACAATCCAGTGTCTGTATTACTATTACCATTATTACATAACTCTTCATTATACATAAGCCTTCTCCATTCTACCATCTTTTGAGTAGTTGGGGATTGTAGAATTCCCAAGTACCATCACCACTGGAAATGCTAGCTGGAAATTCTGGTTATTGCATGCCAAGCACATCTAGAGGGTGCCAGATTAGAACCAGGACATAGTCTTTATACTACGGTAACACACCCAGCATTGTAGTATTTCTGCCCACTGCTATCCTGTGTCTTTGAGTAATGAGAGAGAGAGAAATAGACAGAGGGAGAAATCACATGTTTGATGATGCATGGAAAACAAGCACCAACATTTGAACTGTGAAGTGAGAACTGGGGCTACTGCAGGCATCATATATGCCCAAACAGCTATGCTAAATTCAGCTACTCTGAAATGCCAGAGACATGCTTACTGTTTCATGTTTTCCTTTTCTTTGTAGAATAGGAAACATTAAAATGCAATGTATAAAGATTCAGAGATCTGCTGCTACCCATTCCTGTTTCACGAGTGAAGCCAGGACAAATAATCATTATGAACTTTGGGTAGCAATAAAGTGGTTATTTAAAGACTGCTCAGTATATTGACAGCAGCACCCAAGTGTGGGAGAGGGTTACATACTGTCATTCATTTTCAGACTGAAAAAATGAGAATGAGAAAATAATCATAAATATATTCCAGCATACATGTTGTTGTCTGCGGGAAGATGCAGTATATCACCTAACTTAGAATAAATTGGCAGTTGATGGCTGATTTGGAAGGAAATGGCACAAAACTACCTCATCCATCAGCTGCTGATCTTTGACAAGTTTTAGACAGATTTGTAGCCTTAACTCCAAAATTCAACATTATGAACCAAATCAATACATTTTGTAGTGCAATTGGAATTCTGATGGCCAGACTTTTCTTTTTTTTTTCTTTTTTTAGATTTCCTCTACTGTATTGTCAATAGGAAAACCAGATTATACGGACATTTTTAAATTCAAAACCAAATCAAATTGATTTAAAGAATTACAATTTATACCTATCCTGGATGAAATAGTGGCAAGCACTGCTTGTCTTTTATGTAAACCCCACAAACGCAATAAAGAGAACTTCATATACAACTAGTCCTTGTTGAGCAACCACTGTTTCATTATGTTTGATGTTATAATGGCACTGAGCAAGGAGACTTAAGGTTCTTCCTTGAAATGGCAGCTGTCGCAACATCCCCACAGTCATACAATCATGATTTAGGCACTTATCAACCACAGTCACATGACTGGCATTTGCAACCTTGACTGCTGGCTTCTGGCAAATAAAATCAATGAAGAAATCATAAGTTGCAGTCACTTGATGCTGCATTTAATGACCACACACAATGCACTTAACAACTACTGCCAGAACTGCCATCATAAATCAGCATGGTCACATGAGTTTAAACCAGTGGTTCTCAACCTTCCTAATGCCGTGACCCTTTAATACAGTTCCTCATGTTGTGGTGACCCCCAACCAT
>JANHFM010006244.1:113926-124617 GCA_032468115.1 Grayia smithii | reverse complement strand
ATGTACATGGCAAGAAAAACAAATCTTGAAAGTTTATCAGACAGATGGCATAGGGAACAAAGCTGTTACAGAATCTGGTAGTCCTGTTAGAAATACTTTGAAACCTCCTCCCAGAAGGGAGCAACAGAAACAGACTGTGAAGTGGGTGTGTGGGGTCTCTAACAATGCTTTGAGCTCTAAGCACATAGCTCTGATAAGAAGTATCCTGAAAACACAAAGCAAACTTCCTATAATCTTCTCGACTGTCCTTACCACTCTCTGTATGGACTTATGTTCTTAGATACCTTATTGTAATTAATTATAGCTTAGTCAGTCATTTTCTGAAAAGAGCAGCACTCCATTAATAGTTACGGGTCATGTGCTACCCAGGATTTCTGGGCTGTCCTTTAAGATCCATAAATGAAATTAACAACATGTTTGCCAGGAGGGTTTACTGTTATTTGGGCAGTATGGCAATTCTGAGTAAAAATATTCTCATCAAGAGGCCCCATTGTTGATTTAAAAGCACAGAGAGATTTTAGGATGGCATAGTAATGGGAACTTAATATTATTATCCTGGCAATGAAGCTGGGATTCAATTTTTATGCTTGACAGAGTTCATAGTGTTAAAGTGAAAAGTTGCAGGATGCTTTATCTGAAGCATTCTTGCTGAACAACAGTGAATAATGGCCATGATGCTACTTGCTGGATGCCTTCCAGGGTTTTCTGCCATAGCCAAGCAGTTTGACTTTGCCATCCCTTTGAAAAGGGGAGCAAAAATCCCTAGCTAGGTAATGATTATTTATGCAAATGACCACTTCAACATAAGTGCATTGAACAGGATCCTATCATTATTTTAGTGTCATTCCACCCAAGACTGCCCAGACAGCAATGGCAGTAATGAGTTGGGGATGTGAAAGGCTTATAAGTGGCACTTTCATTAAGCAACTGCTACCACATCTTAGATTTGCTGTATTAAAACAAAAAGGTAATGTCAGTTTAAAATGTGATGTCAATTGAGTATATGTAGAAAGGAAGAAACAGGAACAACTCTTGCTTTGGTAGAAGGACTAAAATACTAGAAGAAGGGAAGAGAAATACTTTCAATCTAGCAAGATTGATGTCAGCCTGGCAAGGTAGTCCAGACCAACAATCCCATCGAGATGAATTATTTCTACTTAATTGTACAGTTAAGATTAACAAAAGTCTAGCTAAATTGAAAGTATTTCTCCCTTCCTCTTTTTAGGCTCAGAAAAGCTAAGGAGGATCCTTTGAACATGCTTCCCATGCTTTCCCCCCATCTGTGGACTTAGCAGTCTTTTACCAGATCTGGGCTGCAGATCTTTGTCTGAGCTCCCAAGGTCATTTCCATCTACCATCACACTATCTTAGAGCCTCTTAGGATGTAGCTGGCTACCATATTTCTCATCTCAAATCTCCAGGTTGATTAAGAGAAGATACAATTTACTGCTATCTGGACCTTCTGCATCGGCTTTAGCATTTTACAGAATCTTTCAATCTTAGTTGGCAAGAGAAAAGTTTGTTACCAGCTAGTGGCTGGTTGTTGGTTATTAGCATTTCTAAAAGTGTTGACATGGGTGTGAGGCTCTGCAGTGCATTAACTTTTGGATGCTTGTATGTCTGAATCCCACATCTGCTTTTCCCACACTACGAACTTTCTACTTTACCAAGATAACTTTGTCCTGACATTTTCTCCTCTCTGACCCATGACCTTCTCTTCTCTTGTTCCCTCATATGATTTCAGTCTCCTTTCTCAACATGCCCAAGGGCCAAAGCTATCCTCCTTTTATACTTGGAGCACTGTTGCAGTCCAGCTATTTAGGGCTATCCCCACCTGAGGGGGGCACAGGTAGAGGAAAACAGATAGGGAAAAAAGGGGTCAGACTGATTAATTGCTGCTATGTTCTCCTTCCCCAAATATAGTTTTAAAATAAATATCTAGCATAACATTAATAAAACAAGCAAAAGCAAGATACCTACTTAATCATCACTGTTATAAATGCTTTTGGTTTTGGTTTTTTAAAATGAATTTTCTTTTTCTTATTCTTTTCTTATTTTTGCCAAATGAAAAACTAAAATGTTCTATCATCACAGAAGAGAAATTTTGTTGTTGTTGTTAGTTGCGAAGCCATGTCCGACCCATCACGACCCCATGAACAATGTTCCTCCAGGCCTTCCTATCCTCTACCATCCTCTGGAGTCCATTTAAGCTCACACCTACTGCTTCAGTGACTCCATTCAGCCACCGCATTCTCTGTCGTCCGTTTCTTCTTTTGCCCTCTATGTTTCCCAGCATTAGGTTCTTCTCCAGTGAGTCCTTACTTCTCATTAGGTAGCCAAAAAATATTTTGAGTTTCATCTTCAGAACTACTTGTGGCCACTATTCATCCCAGAATAAGTTGTCATTATATCCTAATATATACATAGTGTTCAGGAGGACAAGGAAATATTTCAGCTCAATCTTTTGAATAATGTGTATTCTGTTTTTCAGAAAATAATTTGATATTATTTAGAATAGTAATGTGATAATTTGATATCTGAAAGATTAGCAAAATAAAAATATTTTCCAGCTCAAATTTCCAGATTGATTAAGACAGTTTGCTTAGGCCAATAATAATAACTACAATGTGTAAAGTATAGATGTAAAAATGTTTGGAAATATTCTATCATTTCCTACTATCCGTGATTTTAGCAATAACGGATGATGATGGCTAAATTCTGGCTGTAATGCATTGAGTAATTAAGCCAGTCATGTTAATTTCTGAATGACACATAAATACAATATATGGAAATGGTATTTGAAAAAGAAAGTAAATGCTGCTAGGTAATCAGATTCAATAAAAGTATCTGGTTTGATTTCTGAAGATAATAAATTATAATTTACATTTTTAAAGTATTGTTATTTGTTCATATTGGTAGTTTTTTGTTTTAAAAAAGCTTATTTAGAATATCTGCTGTAAAATTTATAGCAAACAACCTGTTACCTTGGAAAAAGAGACAGTTTTAAAACAACAAAAAGAGTCTTAATTGTAAGCAAAGGTAATTTTGTTTTTTTTTAAAAAGGTGCCAAGCATTTCTTAAAAAGTTACTGTCATTTTGCAGTGTATGCATAATAGAATCTCATGGCTCATTTCATACATCACTGCTTACTTTACTAACACTTACTTGTTTTCTATAAAAACAGATCACATTTTAAATTATCCTTCACAGATTCCTGAGTAATGATGGGGGAGAGGGAGCATCCCATTGTTGTGGTACTGCATGCAGATCATGTATTGGAGGGGTTGTCCTTTTACCACTGCACTCACCATTGACTCTGATACAGTATAGTATATAGAGAAACAAGATGGGTTATTCTCAGATGGCCATCCTAATGATGAAATAATTATTTTTTCATGGCAAATTAACGCTGAGCTATTTTAAGTTTCTTGATTATAGCTCTGTCATGTATGACATATTATAAATTATTGATGTTGCATGACTTCATGTTGATTTGTCTTGTTGATGGTATCCTATTTTGAGTTCTGTTGATATATGGCAGTTAGAAATACTTTAATAATTAATCAAACAAGTATGCAGGATAATAAATTAAACTAGGTGTTTGATGTACAGCGATATTGAAAGGAAAGGCACATTAACACATTTATCTGGGCAATATGATGTTGTTTAATAATGAGGAATCTATAGCTCATGGATCACATTTACTTTCCAGCAATTTTTTCCCCTAGTCACATGCCACTAAAGTTTGGCAGCAAAGGAGTTTTCTTTCGGCGAAGGTTTTCTGGAACCCTGACAATATGTTCAGCTTATCATCTGTGAAGATTCTCAGTCATCCAGGTCATGGTTCTGCCAAAGGTGCTTTTGCAAAAGGCAACTGGACTTTGCTTTTTCTTGAAGCCATTTTGCTTCTCATCCAAGAAGCTTCTTCAGTTCTGACATAATTATTTGTAGTTCTCAAATGCCTTAAAAAGGGTCTTAAAAAGAGATTTTAACCAATCTCCTATTTCATGAGAAGTGAGAGTTACACAGAAGAGAGAGAGAGATTGCTGTTTGCAGACTCTAATAATTACAAATGTATTAAATAATTAAATAGTAGAAGAGGTTTTTTTTTACTTTTCTGCCATAACTCTTAGAATAAATAAAACACAGTCATACAAGCAAGGAGAGGAACCACATAACTATCTTTTGCTGTTCTTGTGCCTGTTGGGTAGTACGCTGGTTAAAGAAAAACATGATGAAGAGTGGTAGAATTCAATTTTTTTTACTACCGGTTCTGTGGGTGTGGCTTGGTGGTCATGGCTTGGTGGTTATGGCAGGGGAAAATCTTTATTCCCTCCCCACTCCTGGGGGAAGGATATTGTAAAATCCCCACTTCCACCCCACTCTGGGGCTAGCCAGAGGTGGTATGTGCTAGTTCTCCGAAAATTTCCACTACCGGTTCTCCAAAACCTGTCAGAACCTGCTGAATAGCACCCCTTATGCTGAAACTGTGCTTGAATTATATAGAAGTAGCCAGTGATAGTGCTGTGTGCCATTTAATCTGAAAAGCAAGGCCAAAGGAAATATTTTTTAAAAAATACTCATACCTGTGATACTGAAAATTTTATAATGTATACTGTTAGAAATATATACTTGAATTGGAAAAATTACAAAGAATTTGAAATTCGAAAATTATCTTGAAAAAGTTTGAAATTAAATTGAAAAAGTACAAGATATACTTTTTACAAGATTACTTGAATTTAGTAGGTTTTCACTCACTTGAACGGGAGGTAGAAGTCAATATGGACTTTTACTCTTTCCTATTTCCTTTCTGAAAACAAAGCACATTTCCCGTTTTATGCAGAATTCTAGCCGAAAGTCTGTGCAATGTTTGACTGTAAATTATTCAGAGCTCTTCAGAAGCCCTTAAGCATACAGAAAAGAGGTTTTGTTTTGTTCTGTTCTGTTTTGTTTTTTCCATCGGAATATCTGTTTACTGTGGACCACTTGAATTGTTCAAAGTGTTTAATGGATTATTGGATGTAGGCCCAACCCTATGACTTACCGTGTTTCCCCAAAAATAATTATATTTTTTGGACCCTGAAATAAGCACTTGGCCTTATTGCCACGTGCTCAAAAGCCTGATTGGGCTTATTATCAGAGGATGTCTTATTTTGGGGAAACAGGGTAGATGGCAATAATACCATTATTGCGTTCAGTCAGCTTCAGTCTGAAATGGACAATAACACAAGTCTGCTGTGCCATCTACTTCACTTGGAAATAGATGTTCAAACTTTAAAATGTGGATTTCATGAGAGGCTGACAAGAATTCATTCAAGAGATGTTATGCCCAAAAGACAGAGAGCAAATGTTAAGTCAATTGCTGACTCCAATATTTTTGTTGATTTTTCCCAACTTTCACCTATACGTAATAATTTCAAACATTTATCTCCTAAATATCTTATGAACGTAAATGTCAATTTTTTTTACCCCTACTTGCCAATAAAACAATTGTTTTAATAAATCCAGACTTCGCTTTCTCTCCCAAATTTTATTCTTCCTTCTTTTGGTTGCATATTCAGAGAATCTGCCTTCCAATCCAGAGACATTTCAGTCCATAGTTCTTTATAAAAGAGAGAACATACAAAATGTGACTGCTAGACCATTCAAATCAGCGTTAGTTGTTTTCTTTTGCCTTACTCTTTGTGCTGTAGTTGTGTAAAACCTCTCTTGAATATATTGTCATGCCTTCTTTAGAGCCATAAGTAGCAGTTGATATACCATTTGGTAGCACTTGGCATTTTTAAAAAAATTGAGCATTAACATCACTAGCATAACTGAAGTCCAGTTATAATAATTTTTCAAAAGTCAGCAGCCAATCCAAATGCTTAATTTAGTACTGCTGTTGGAACAGGAATAAAAAGGAACAAATATCTGATGAAGATTTTAGAAACCACTGGGAAATAAATGAAACTGAGAAAGGAATGAGTAATCCTGACATATAATCTATAGATAATATATTCTGATTTTTATTATAGGACATTTAATATTTCGCAGAGATGTTGTAAGCTACTTAACTGAAATGTAGAAAGAAATAGATTTGATGAACAAAGAAACAGGCTACATAAAGTCCATTGGGCTTAGTCACATATGACAGAAAAACTTGTATTTCTCTTCTGCAGAAGATTTTGCAGCTGCCATTTTTCATAGCTGTCATCTAGCCCTTTTCTCTTAAATAAAGGGAAGAGCAAGGAGAGACGAATCAATATTCCATGAGCATGCATGTCCCCAAAGGCCAATAATTATTAAAGCCTAGCCCAAGTGGAAGCCAGAATAGATGTTTCAGGCTTATGAAGCTCTCAAGCATGTAGAAAGCAGAGAGGCTGTGAATGAAAATATATATCTCTTCCAAATAAGTATATACAAGACAAGAAAAGGCTGTTCTGGAAATTGACATGGAGCCAGGGGTGGGTTCTACTTATCTTTACTACTGGTTCTGATGATGCACGCACTTTGCGCATGATCAGCGCACACGCTTTGCACGCGCTTTGTGCGCAAGCGCGCCAAACAGACTCTCTGTGCATGCGCAGTAGCTTTTCTCCAGGAAAAGCCTCAAAAAAGCATTCTGCGCATGCATGGAGCACACGGAGCGCACACAACAGTATGTATGGGCGTGCGGGTGGGCCCAGCTCCCGATTGCGGAGAACTGGTTCGGTGACATCACAGCGTCACCACTACCGGATCACGCGAACCGGCCCGAACCAGGAGCAACCCACCACTGCATGGAGCCTTTTGCTTTTATGTGATGCTGCTAATGAGGAATAAGTTTTGAAACTTAGCTAGAACAAAGTTTTGTTTATATGAACACTCTTTCACAAGTCTTTTTTTTTTTTTAAATATAAAGTTATTTGTGGTATTTTTAGAATACTAAAATTTTGAGGTTCAGAAGAAGGACTGGTTTTTTTCTTGTCTTGTTATTTTTTAAAAATAAAATAATATATAGAATTGTCAATTGCAGGAAGACTCCATGTATTATGTGAAAGATTGTTCTATAATTTCATCTTTTTTAAAAAAATGTATGGAGATTTATCTGATTTAGTCGAGTAATCTAAATTTGATGGTGGTATCATTTGATGATACAAGAAAGATAATAATAAAAAACAGATGATGAATATGAGTTATATCACAAATGACACAAAAGTTGTGTTATAAGAAGTATGGTGTATTGATCGTTATTAAGAGCTTCAGTGTGATTCAGAAGTGGTTGGATAGTGGGGCTCTGACATTATGATAGTTTGACAGGTGGAGGCATAAAGAGGCATTTGGGAATGTTGATGTATATTCAAGATACACCATCAAATTTATTTCCTCTTAGAGTATAAAGAGAGAATCAAACAAAATCTATTATACAGTGGATAAAATAAATTTGGAAATTAAAAACTGATGTACAAATTGTGGGACTTTCTGGAACAAGTAGAGAAGTTGACTAGAACCTGAGGGCGAATCAAAATCTGGCTTTCTCTGGTCAGCTAGTGGGAACATTTGAGCAGATTTCAGGATATTTTTTTAACATCCAGAGAATGATATTTTGATTCTGATATTTTTGACCCTGATATTTTGACCCTGATATTTTTTTAAAAAAGGTTTTCAGATGGAGAAGGGAATTAATCATAAAAGGATATTATGTGTAAATAAAAACACGGTTATTTATCATCATGGGCTCTGATTCAAAGGATCTGGGGTAGATTCAAAGTATTGAAGTAATGCAAGCAAAGCCTAATATCAATAATATGGTTACGCATTTTGTGTGTATCATTTTCCCCCACAAACGTTTCTGGATTCTAAGTTTAGTTGGAACTATTTTGAGAAAAGGCCTTGGGGGACCCTTATAGATATCTTAGTTGAAACATCTGCTCAGAATGTTGAAGCAATCAAATGGTAAAAACAAAATGCTAAGCTATATAAAAATGATTCTGGAAATGGTAATAGAATACTGTATACCTTCCATGGGATAATTCAGTATTTTTCCCTTATTTTAAACAATGATGCTATTGTTTTTTTATATACATTATAAAAATTATTTTCAGGGACAGTTTGTGATCACAATTCAAGGACAAGACATTTAGAAGGAACAAAGATGAACAGGGTTCAGGATTAGAAAGCTATGTGGACTTTCCTCTCCCTCCTCTCATTCTTTAGTTGTATTCACTTATCATGCTATGCCACAAACTGGCTAACTGCATTTTAGGATACTGTGTTGTGCAAACTCAGCACTGAGTTTATAGCTCAGTGAGTTGTGTAAACCCATAAAATTAGATTATTTGTCTCATGGTAACAAGTGATATTATCTGAAAACTGTCTTTTACTGGACAATTTATCAATTAGTATCAACACTGGCAAGATTCTTTCAGAAAAGTTCGCAAATGTATTGTTTTATTTATTTGAATCAATTTTTGTGGACTCCTATCTCACAAATGCTACTCTGAGCAGATAATAGCATTGCTGTTCTTTCTGCTAGTGTTGCTTTTTCTGGGAGGGAACCAATTAAGAATTGACAAGAACAATATCAGCAGAGTCATGGCTTTCTGGAGGTGCCACATAGCCAGAATCCAAGGTTTTCCCACTTACTCCAGCATCCCTGGTGTTGCAACACCACGTATGGATCATTTGTATGGATCAAGAGAAACATCAAGTCAGTTCACATAGGATTCTTAGAAATCCTCCCTTTAACTACAGGTCATGATTAAGTGATTTGGATAATAAATAAATAATAAATAAATGATAGCTACAACCCTATATTCTTCCATTTTCATAGCTGATATCAATGTGAATAAGCAATTGGCTTGATTCACCTATCCTACTTAGCTATATTATCATTTGTTTATAGCTGAGCATTACCGGTTCATCTGTGGCTTTTTAAACAAAGTGTGCTATATAAATTCACCCATTATTTCTATGATGACATTAACTGTGTTAGCATCAATACTTTCCTTAACCATAATAAAAACTAGTAGAAACACTTGAAAAATTAAATTTGGCAAAAACCAATTATGGGTGTAATTTGCCCCAAAACCTGATTTTTGTTTTAAAAAATAAAAAGTAAAACAAAATTAATTCTTAGCTACAGTTTAGGTAAGCTCCAGGCAAAATTAAATTTATACGTGTCCTAATTTATACTCGTTTTTGATCTGTATAGATTAAACTAATATTCATTCATTCATTCATTTAATTTGTATGCTCCAAATCTTTCAAGATTCCCAGTGGCAAAAAAAGAAAACAGTAAAAATCATATAATATGAAAGTGAAAACTCCCAAATATAACAACACAGAGTAACAATCAGACTTTGTAGCTGCATAACAGATGGTTACGTTCCAAATATAAGATTTCTATTTTGAAAAGATTATTCTAATCAAGATTTCTTACTATGGTATATTTTCCTTCCTTTTTGAAACTGTTTTTCCAAGAAAATAGTTAATAGGCTATAGTTCTCTGGCTATAGAGAGAAGGCAAGTTTATGTGAAGCATATATACCAGAGATAAGGAGAAGCTATCTGTGGAGCAATTAAATTGCTGTCTGTCATGAAATCACTAATGTGATCAAACTGTGAAATGCACAGCAGATGAATAATTAAATCCAGATGTCTTTCCATAATGACAAAAAGAAAGTCTTACAAACTTTGAAAAAAAGGAAAAGAACAAAATCCAGGAATCTTTGTCTTTCAGGGGTGTAGGAAGAAGACTTCCGTGAAGTGAATCCTTGCATTGTTCACAAAGAACATCAGACTAATGTGCTATTTAATAGTCAGTCATAGTGTAAATATTATTGTATATTCTAGTCCAACGGAATGCATACATTGAATGGACTCCACAGTGTAATCATTTTAGGGAGAAACAATTTCATTATAATTAAACTACTTGGAAACTAGATATCACAATGTTCTTTGGTTATCAAGGTATAATTTCTTTCAGGTGGGGCTGGAAAAGACAAATAAAAAACTTCATTGCTTTAACACTGTGAGTCTATTTCAAATTCAAACAGTAGCAATCCTTTACTTCTCCCAAAGGTTATGGGACTGAAATCCACTTATCTAGTCTGAAAAGGTACTAAATTTACAAACAGCTACGGTCTAAATAATAGTGTCCACGTAAATTGAATTGTTGGTTTTTTTTAACAGGTTTCTTTTTTAAAGTATTTTTTAAAAAAATCTTTTGATTTCTGTAAAATAATCAAAACCATTTGAAATTATTTTCCTGTTTGAGTCAGACATAGAGAAGAGAGAAAAAAAGAACCTCTTTAATGATCAGTTTCTACAAATCTCAGAATATCATGTTTTCTTTCTCACTACCTTTTAGATTTATGTTCCTCCACCTTCCAAATATGTTTGATTAGGACTCTACAGCCAATGTTGTCTTTCCTGGTTACCAATTCTGGATGTTATGGCAAACAAAAAGCAAAAGATTGGGGAAAGCAGTTTTAGCAGATGTAGATGTGGTTCAGGTAGATATTACTCTCCTCCCTAAAACAAATAATGTTTCTTCTGTAGATAGATAGATAGATAGATAGATAGATAGATAGATAGATAGATAGATAGATATATTTAATCCCATTTATATCCCGCCCTTCTCCGGAGACGCAGGGCGGCTTACAATTAAGCACAAGCCAATGTGCTTAGCAAATCCCTTCATTCTTTGTATATGCCTGCTTATTAGG